>OY720684.1:58556124-58798624 GCA_963170755.1 Amphimallon solstitiale
TTGTGAATTATTACACTAATTATAAAACAAAATTAATTATAGATAGACAAACATTATGCAGGTATATTGCAAACATGTAATGCTAAGATAATCAGAGTGATATATACATACATGTAAAGAAATTTATAGTTTATTCAATCTCTTATTAAAAGAGTTATTAATATTTTTCAAATGAATACCTGGCAGTGGTGGAAAACTGTTGAAATTTGGATAGATTAATAGTTACATATGCGAGCTTCAGAATAGCTTCTGAACATGTTGGGGAGAGGTTTAAACTGCTTTCTATTCAACATGAACTCCGGTGAACTTGTTAAAAAAAAACCGGTTCTGTATCGGTTCAGTTTGACAGGAGCGGCTTTTAGAATTCTAAGTCATGAATGGCGCACCACAGATAGGTATTTTTTTATTAAACTGTATTATCACACCCTCTTCCGATGCCGATGCTTCACCATTTATCTTAGGGATATCCTCAGGGCTATAGCTGGATCAGCAAGAATTGCAGAACCAGCACCAGCCGTGATTATATCCTATTATATTATTATATTATTATATTATTATACTATTTTTAATAATTTAATGGCGTAAATTTTATTAATATTTTATTGAATATTATTTTTATATACAATTAATCCAGGATATGTTTCAAGTATTTTATATGCATTTAGTGTTTTCTTTAAATTGTTTTTAATGCTTAAGTGCGTAAATTTATATTATTAAATTGATTATTTTATAAGGTTTTATCAATAAATTCTCAATAATACAGGTATTTTTAGTTAAATATACGCGGATCATAGTTTCCATTAGTTTTTCTACCGCTCTAAAATTTTATAGGACTTTTTAAAAATTGTTTTTCAATTATAAGGCTATTCTTAATAATTTAATGATGCAAATTTTATTGAATATTTTATTGAATATTATTTTTATATACAATTAATCCAGGGTGCCTCAAAGTATTTTATATGCATTTAGTAGCTTCTTTATATTGTTTTTAACGTTTAAGCGTGTAAATTTATATAATTAAGTTGATTATTTTATACGGTTCTTTAAAAAGATTTTTTCAATAATTTAAATAAATTTTGTATAATACAAGTATTTTTTGCATTTAGTGCTTTCTTTAAATTGTTTTTAATGTATAAGTATGTGAATTTATATAATTAAGTTAATTATTTTATATGGTTCTTTAAAGAGATTTTTTTTAATAATTTAAATAAATTCTGAATAATACAGGTATTTTTAGTTAAATATACGCTGATCAGTCAAATAAATTAGCAATTTCGATATATTAAAAATTAGGTTTCAATAGCTTTTTATTCTCTTAAATTTATTATATTAATTATTTTTAATTTGTTTTTCATAGAATGAATTACATCATTTGCGGAAAATCCTTCACCCGGCGTGATAACATGAAGCGACATGTGAATACCCTCCACCGCAATTTTGTTTGCGGTATTTGTAGGGAGGGTGTGGATACATGTGAGCATGTTGCCGGACCGTCTAAGAAGAGGGTTAAAGTAGATGTTGCACCACCCACAAGTTCTAATGGACCTGTGGATGCTTTCTAAAGATAGATCATTAGTTTATATTAAATGTATGAAGAAAAAAACTTTACTACATATTGAAAGCCTGGTGTCCGTTTAGGCTTAGTCATGAGTCTATCTAATCATATAATCTTGTAACAAAATTTCTGGTGATATAAGCAGTGTATAAAATTCAATCTTCATTTAATGTAGTGCATATATAAATTTTGTATTCATTTAATGTGAGACTTCTGCTAAATTTTTTATTAAGAGTGTAGAGTGATATTAATATTCACGAATTTGATGTATCAACTTTTTGAATGGTTGGTTGAGCTGAAAATCATAATTTTTTAGTGTCTCTGAGGTGGTTTTATGAAGCATCTAAATTTCAGATTAAAAGCTAATCGCGAGGCTTATTTCTTGTAATGATAGTACAAAAACATGAACTGTAAAAAGATAGCATATATTTTATCCGTTGTGAGACTTAGTATGTTTTCTTTCTCGCCCTTTTTTAAATATTATAAGAAAGTTAACTAAATCAATTTAAGAATTTATGTTATTTAAAAATTGAGATTAAACACGGAAATCTGTTGTAAATGGGGAAATTAATAATAATTTTTTGCCCTTAAATATTGATAAATAGTGGGCTATCTGTTGTAAATGGAAATAAATAATAATTTTTGTCTTAAATAGTAGGGTTACCAAACATGATTTTTCAAATGTTTTAAGTGCTACTATTTCTTAGTCGATCGAATGCTGCTTTTACTCTACAAATATATACAAAAAGAATGGTTTCACCTATCCGGCTATATAAACAAACAAAATATGCGTATTTGGTCTTCGGAGAATCCTCATGAGTTTATTCAATCGCCTCTCCATCCGCGAAAAATTGGTGTTTGGCTAGCGGTTTCTAGAAGGCGTATATTTGGACCTGTGTTTTTTGAAGGATCGATAAATGCTGAGAGATATCGAAATAATTTACTTGAACCGTTTTTACAAAATCTTCATGATGACGAACTTTTACATGGGTATTTCCAACAGGACAATGCAACAGCTCACAAAACATGGGAAAGTATGGCTCGAATTCGGTTAGAACGTTAATGCTGTCTTTATATTAGTTTTTTGTTTCGTTCTTTTATGATGTATAAACATTGTTATTTTTTAAATGTATAGGAAGTGGTATTTGCTATGTGTACAATGTGTTTCAAAATTAGTTTTTATTAGGCATAAACTATGTTTTTGTGTAAAAACCTCTAAATTTCATATTAAAAGCCGCTCGTCAATCATATTTCTTCTAATGATAGTACAACCCACGAACTGTAAAAGATAGACTCATTTTATGAATTTATGTTAATTCAAATTGATATTAAGCAGGGGTATCTGTAGATGGAAAATTAATAATAATTTTTTGTCTTAAATATTGATATATAGTGGGCTTACCAAACATGATTTTTCAAATGTTTTAAGTGTATTGCATGGATTTTTATGTAATTTCAAAGGGAATGTAATACATTCGCTGCTGTACAAACATAAACTGTAAAAGAGAGATAGAAGCATTTTTAGAACAAGTATATATTTAATATTTTTGTAAATCTTTTGGCTAGAACGTTAATGCTGTCTTTATATTAGTTTTTTGTTTGGTTCTTTTATGATATATAAAAATTGTTATTTTTTAAAATGTACAGGAAGTGGTATTTGCTATGTGGACAATGTGTTTCAAAATTAGTTTTATTAGTGATAAACTATGTATTTTGCATAAAAACCTCTAAATTTCATATTAAAAGCTGTACCTCAAGCATATTTCTTCTAATGATGGTACAACCCACGAACTGTAAAAGATAGACTCATTTTATGAATTTATGTTAATTCAAATTGATATTAAGCAGGGGTATCTGTAGATGGAAAATTAATAATAATTTTTTGTCTTAAATATTGATATATAGTGGGCTTACCAAACATGATTTTTCAAATGTTTTAAGTGTATTGCATGGATTTTTATGTAATTTCAAAGGGAATGTAATACATTCGCTGCTGTACAAAACATAAACTGTAAAAAGAGAGATAGAAGCATTTTTAGAACAAGTATATATTTAATATTTTTGCAAATCTTTTGGCTAGAACGTTAATGCTGTCTTTATATTAGTTTTTTGTTTGGTTCTTTTATGATATATAAAAATTGTTATTTTTTAAAATGTACAGGAAGTGGTATTTGCTATGTGGACAATGTGTTTCAAAATTAGTTTTATTAGTGATAAACTATGTATTTTGCATAAAAACCTCTAAATTTCATATTAAAAGCTGTACCTCAAGCATATTTCTTCTAATGATGGTACTAAACATGAAGTGTGAAAAGATAGTACATATTTTATCTGTTGTGGGACTTAGTATGTTTTCTTTTTCAACCTTTTTTTAAATATTATAAGAAAGTTAACTAAATCAATTTAAGAATTTATGTTATTTAAAATTGAGATTAAACTGGGGTATCTCTAAAATGGAAATATTTAATGTTATGTCTATTTTCATATGTATATGTCAAAAAAGTTTATATAAATGTATGTCAAAAAAGTTTTGATTGCTGAAAAAAGTGGGTAATAAAAATTTTTGATAGACCATGTATCTCACCTCTATCGTTTTACTGCATTGTTATATTGCACTATATGGGTCATCTCGAGAACATTCCTTGCCTTTGCATTTGATTGTTTTGTTTAAATTTTGATATTTGTGAAATTGAAAGTATGGTTGAGGTTTGTTTGATGTGTGTAGTTGTTTTATTTTTAATAAATTGTTTTCTTAAAAATATGGGCTCATTATTTTACTTTTCTAAAAGTCTTACTTTTGAAATGTCTTGTATATTCATGTTTGGTTGCTATGTTATCCAGTACCATACTATATATTTATTTTATGATTTTGACAAAGTATGCCGATCTTAGATGTAAATCCGCGGTGGTGGCGTTTGAAAGTATGTTGTGTTGGGGTTTGACCTAGATGTATCTTCCTAAGTTGGTCTGGTGTTGTGGCGTTTGAAACTATGTTGGGTGGTTGTGGTGGTGGTTGTTGTTGTGATGCGTGATATGGAGTTGGGTATTTTCTAGAAGTTGAGTTTATATTTTGATCGATCATATTGATAGTCGGCCATTTCGCCTGACGTCACCTTAGTTTATTAGATTTTTGGCGGCCATCTTGGATTCGCTATCTTACTTTTCTAAAAATCCCTACCTTTGAAATGTTCTGTATATTAATATTTGGTTGCTATGTTATCCAGATGGATGGATGGATTGATGGATGGTTGGATGGATGGATGGATGGATGGATGTATGGATGGATGGATGGATGGATTGATTGTTGGATGGATGGATGGATGAATGTATGGATGTATGGATGGATTGATGGATGGTTGGATGGCTTTTTGAGAAAAGAGGGATTTGATAGTGGTTTGAATGTGTGGTTTTAATGTAGGGGTTTCAGAACCGCTTCATGATGCGGTTGTGAGCTGATTCTAGCGATGGTTTTGAAATGATGTTTCATAGGAGTTTGAGTGCATGGTTTTGATAGATTGGATGCCTGACGTCACCTTAGTTTATTAGATTTTTGGCGGCCATCTTGGATTCGCCATCTTGCTTTTCTAAAAATCCCTACCTTTGAAACGTCCTGTATATTCATACTTGGTTGCTATCTCGTCCAGATGGATGGATGGATTAATGGATGGTTGGATGGATGGATGGTTGGATGGATGGTTGGATGGATGTATGGATGGATGGATGGATGGATGGATTGATGGATGGATTGATGGTTGGATGGATGGATGTATGGATGTATGGATGGATGGATGGATGGATGGATTGATGGATGGTTGGATGGCTTTTTGAGAAAAGAGGGATTTGATAGTGGTTTGAATGTGTGGTTTTAATATAGGGGTTTCAGAACCGCTTCATGACGTGAGCTGATTCTAGCGATGGTTTTGAGATGATGTTTCATAGGAGTTCGAGTGCATGGTTTTGATAGATTGGATGCTTGACGTGACATTAGTTTATTAGATTTTTGGCGGCCATCTTGGATTCGCCATCTTGCTTTTCTAAAAATCCCTACCTTTGAAACGTCCTGTATATTCATACTTGGTTGCTATCTCGTCCAGTAGCATACTGTATATTTATTTTATAATTTTGAAATGGTATGCCGATCTTAGATATAAAGTTTATATTTTTATCGACCATCTTGAGGGTATGAAACTTGGTCATATTGTTAATTAATAATAATAAATACATTGTTTTTCTTAAAAAATATATTGTTTGTTTTATTTTATTTTATAAGTGAGATATACATTTCAAGCATGCGGCTATCACAGAAGCAGACAGCCGTTGCGGTTTCCGCTGGAAACATGTTTAGACCTGTTTGAAGTACATTGAGAAGCGCGATAGCAAGCCTGGTAATTTATTCAGGAATTCTCTAGAAACAAAGACCATCTTGATGGTCCGCCATTTTGTCTGACGTCACCTTAGTTTGGCTAGTGACCGTGAGAGGATGCTGCATTATGGCAATCATGAGAGATGCCATTTCTTGGTTAGTGGCTGTGAGAGGGCGTCACATTGGGTTGGTAATGATGAAATCTGCCATTTCTTAGTTTGGTTAGTGGCCGTCAGAGGGCGCCACATTGGGTTGGTAATGATGAAATCTGCAATTTTTAGTTGGGTTGGTAATGATGAAATCTGCAATTTTTAGTTGGGTTGGTAATGATGAAATCTGCAATTTTAGTTGGGTTGGTAATGATGAAATCTGCAATTTTAGTTGGGTTGGTAATGATGAAATCTGCAATTTTTAGTTGGGTTGGCGACTGCGAGGGGGCGCCATATCAGTTGGGTTGGTAGAGGGTTCTACCTATCTTGCGGGGAGGGGGGAGGGGGGGGGGTAGTAGGAGTGGGGGGTGGTGGGTCCAGAATCGGCGTAAGTACCCTACTGATCAAAAAGTTTCTAAACAAGACAGAAAATTTATTGCGTATTTTAGAATCTAGCAGTGGCGCATCGCAAAAAAGTTCAGGGTGAGAAAACAGGGCATGACCCCGAAAAAATTATTACCCTGTAGATTTACATAATCATTTGGCATGGCTAATGATGCAGGCTTTATAGCGTAACCTACCTTCCAAAGTTGAACAAAATATCTCAAAAACTGCAGGAGCTATACAGTAAAAAGTGAAAAATTCTTGAAATTTCAACACCCTGCATATTGGTAACGAAGCGTTTGCAGACCTATGTTTATATGAAATTTTAGGCACAAAATAAACCAAATAGTTACCCCCTTCCTTATGTACATGATATTTAGGAACACCCTGTATATTTGACACAGTATTATTTGTGTGATGAAATTAGATGTCGTCTAAGATAAACCTGTAGACCTTATGGTTAACCGACATGAATGGTAAACAACTCTACTCCTAATTTTTACATTTGCTGTTTTAATTACACAATTTGCGTCAATATTATTTGTGCAGTGGAATTAAATGAATGTCTATGAGAGATCAAGACCTTTTAATAAAACTGCATAAATATTAGCGACTGTTCCACACTTAATTATAAACATTTTTCAATTTTACTCATTTTTCGTTTGCATTATAACTATCTCAGTCAATAAAACTTTTTCGATGACAGCTTTCATTCTAATTGTCATTTTGTTATTAATTACTGTTGAATTACGTTGCCGCTACGCCAAGATGATTGATTTTATTTTGTTCTGTGTCATATTTCGTTATTTTACTTTTTCCAGAATGTTTTATAAATAGTGTTCATTTATCATTAGTGTTCTTATGTTTGTTGAATTGTTAATCACTTGAAATGTGCATGCTGTTTTCGGGTAACTTGTATCTTGAAATTGTTATATAAACATAATAATTAATTCTTATTATTATACTCTTTTTGTTATTAACTAAACAAATAACAATATAATTCATAATCGGCATGACATAATTTTCTAAAAATAATAATGCGGGGGTGGAATTCAAGAAAATAATAGAAATCTTGAATACCATCATAAATAGCAATAAACACGATTTCAATAAGATACGAAGACATTAACTTGTTGAAATTCGATCACCCACTGAGAACAGCGCATACAATGAAGGAACTTCTCACACAGATTACTCCTTTTACTTCCCTGGGCATTGTACTTGTTCAGGTAAATTCAATAGCGATATTGACACACCCAATAAAAAATGCCACTCATCATTCCTAAAGATACAGACCTGTATGTTACGAGTTTTAAATACGCATCGGTATACATGAAAGTTTTGTATGGCTTACGCAACATTTACCGTAAGATATTTGAAAGTGATATATAGTAAAGTGTGCTTAACATACCTTTTCAATAAAATAACGCGAGAGGCTATGAAATATTAATGTGTGTGATATGAGATTGGTTAATTTGATACATTGTATTAATATCATTAGTCAAATATGTATATATGGTAATTTAATAAATCCTTTCATATTTAATAATTGACCGTACATATTTGATTATCACTGTATAAGATTCCTATTAGAATTAGGAAAACAAAAGCCTTCATAAAATCATAAAAGAATATTAATTGAAGGGTTTTGGTGCAAAAAGGGTATAACTTGTACCCTTTTTGCTCACAATATTTTATTTCAGTACCTAGGTCAAAATAATACACATTGAACGAAAAACGTAATTTATTTAAAAAATCAAATTATTCATAATCTGATTGTATATCATATACAACGTCATCAGTATCAGATTCAACATCAACATCTGAGTTGGAGCATGGTACTTCAGTATCTTCTAAATTTTCTGTGATTTTTTGATCCTGTCCTACATTTTTGGTTTTTTGAGCTTTTCTCGTGTACCATATTGACATAAAATGGATGGCACATCGGAGGTATAAAACTAAGAAGAGTTTGAAGATTAGACCACTTAGCAAATTTAATTTTAACTGGATTTTAATTCAGTCAGGGTTTGAAGATCTGCAAACACATTTGAAGATCTGCAAACACATTTGAAGAATGCAAACGAATCTTCCAAAGTTGGCTTTAATTGAAAAAAAACGTTTTTGCAACTTTCTTATATTGAAAGTGAACAATTTTTCTGAATTTTATAGCTTTTTCAGTAAGTAGTGTCTTTCTGTGGATTCTTTATCATTGAACTAAGTTTTATAAAACAGTAGGAATTTTCGTTGGTCATTTCATGTACTCTAATTTTTTTTAAAGACTATTAATAAACTGCCGCCAGTGAGTGGGAATAAATACTGGGACTGTGGATTTTTCCTTTTATTTATTTTTTTTCTATAATGGTAAAGCTCCGGTCAAACGCCATGTATGACCGGTTTCTAAGAATTTGTGCTGAATCTCTGTTATTTAGATTGCCTTTACTAAGAACAGGAAGAGTTTGCAAATGTTTTTATTCCTGTTTTGGCCCCCACATGAATCACTATATGCGATTATCTTTGTTATGCTTGGAGGCAACGCTGATATACTGTACTAAATACGATCCAATCTCCTGCGAGACTCTAGAAGACACAGTTTCGTCTCAATTAACATATCAGCTTCCACAGATATTAACAAAAAATGGGTGTGCTTAAAACCACACGGCAGAAGTGAAACCTTCATCAAGGCGAGGTTAATAATACGAAATCCAACTTTTTCTTTTCGTTCTATATTATATTAGGGTCATCCTGCATCGACGAATTTAGTTGCTGAGATTTAGTGTGCTTCTTTTGACGATATTTCTTCACACGCGCATTAGACAGTTCCTTTTTTCGTTTTAATTTGTCATCGATTTGATTTTCTTCATCCATCCTGTGTAACAGAAAAGAATTAAATGCTTATAAATTCGTATATAATGAGCAATTAAAGCAATGCTCTATTCTCAATGTTTCTGTTTTGCATTGGTATACAAATTATAGTAAATGCGTGTGGACGTTATTTAACACCCGGAATATACTGATAAGTTTCCGAGTCATCCATATCATTTTAATAAAAATACTAAAACTTACCTGAGCGCGAAATATTATATTGTATTATTATAGACATAATGTCTCATACACACACAACAAATTTTTTGGTTGACCGTCCGAGAAGTTACCAATTAGCGCGTGGGTGTACTGACAACTTTAAAGGGTTCCTCGACGGAGAGATTTTCCGATACGCTTCTGGGTCGGTTCGGACGCATGTATATATATATAAATAGACGATATGAATGCTCGCTTACGAGTCCCGCACTGGTCTGATGCTAACGTGGCGGCTCATTTAAATTTCAATTTAATTGAAATTAAATACCTCTATATGATATATTTCTGTCGTTCCCTTAGTCGACTCGAGCCGACATTATCCGAACGAGCGTTACATAGCCGAGCGTGGCGGCTCAGTTTTGTTTAGTGCCCACAATCAACGCAACGCGCCCAAAGAAGTTTACACTTCAAAAAACCCTAAAATTATTGGTCCACCTTTATAACTTTCCTTTGTGAATGTTTGATCAAATTTTGAAGACTGTCCCATGTTGTACATATATTAGTATGGGGTATATGAAACCTTAAATTAAATTCAGTGTAACATTTTTTTCGATAGTAAGATAATTTGGCTGCAGATACCGTGTTTCACTGTTGTCTTTTCTAGAGTAGTGGCTCTTATATCTTGGGAACATTTTTATTTGTCGAATTACAGCATTTAGTGTGTTTTCATCAATCTTACTCAAACTGAAAGCTTTTCGTGGTTTGTCAGTTTTGCAAATACTTGAACCACTGGTTTTTTGACAAATTGTTATAAACCGCCTGTTAGTAATGTCAAAAGCTTTGAGAAAGGATGCTTTGCAAAGACGATTATTGGATAACGTTACTTTTGTTCTAAAATGTCTCTTACTTGTAGCACCTAGTTTAATTCTGCCGACATCCTCTTTTTTAATGCAAGAAGACAGAAAAGATGTTTGTAAAACATAAGTAGACAGTTTATAAAAGTTATTTAATAGCCCTTACCTGTCTGCTTAGGAAATGTTTATATCAGCATCTATGATTGTACTCTTTTATCTTCCTACTTGGACGAACTACATTGTTCCTCTGTCCTACATGTTTCTTTCCTTCAATTCTTAGTTTCTTTTTCTGATTTCGCTTCCATTCATTTTCACATCGTCGTTTTTTTTTGCGTCTTTTTTTTCTTGGACTTCCATTTTTGTGAATTTCTTGGTCGCTACTTTAATCAGAAAACAAAATATTATGTTATTTAGAAAGTAATTTATTATAATATTAGTAAAATTACAATTATTCGTCCCCTAAAATTTATTTTTAAACTTATTTTTGAAACTCAATATAAACATAAACATAAACATATATAAACATAATAATGAATATGTGTAACTGTTAACTTACTACAGAAATATAATTAATTTATAACTACGAATACATTATCTTTCCTGATCAGTAGCATTCAGTTTTGGAAGTTTTCTAATTCTACTACAATTCTGAGAATTTAACTCAATTCGTTAAAGATCTTAAATATTATGTGCACAGTTTAACTTACGTATGCTCTTTTAATCTATGTAATTGCATTTAACAGCACCTTATTAACACTTTGAAGTCTGATTTATTTTTCGTTTACTTGTGTTTATATCTGATGTCAGATTTTATGTAAATGAAGATACTAACATCAAAAAATGATAATTTTATGCATGTGGGGTACGCCCTTTTACACATTTGACACAAAGTTTTGGTACTTACCTCTTTTTGCAGTTGTGCGCATCTCGAGCAACAACGTCTTGTAGAGCCTTTAATAAGTAAATGATCGTCCACATTTTAAACTTTTTAAAAAAAAATAAAAGTAGGTCGCTCTAAAGATTTTGCTGATTTTCTTTTTACATTTGCACCACTTCTTCCCAACGCAATAAAATCTTCTGATATTGTAATTAGGAATGAAGTTTTTGTGCGTCTCATACCATCGTAGAGAATAATTCAGCTATCATGGGGAAGTTGAAAAAAACTTTTTTCTAACACATATTTGTCTTCTGCCAATGTCGTACTTCAACATTGTCGGGCTAGAGAATTCTTTCTTGGCCCATCTTTCATAGTTCGTTTTATTGAAGTAGTTTCATCAGAGAAACAGTTACTGATCGCTAATACTTCTTTTGTCCTGCCATCTGCAAACTACTGTACCGTTTTCATTAAACTGAAATTGACTTTCTCCTCGTTCCAAGTTTCCAGAAAATTTGGGAATATTTTTACGATTTAGCATCAGAGTTCCGAGAACAGGAAACTTGACTGTGTCGAATAAGTGCACAGATGAGAAAAACCTATCAAATGTCAATACAGCATATACATACATACATTTAATGCTGTCTGATAATTTGAGAACAACTCTTTTGCCAAGTGTCCCTTCAGAGGCGTTCACGTCTTTACCTACATAAATATTTAGATCATAAATATATCCTGTTCTGTCACATCTTATAGACATCAGTGGTAAATACTGTTTCAGGGAAGATCTTCCTTTGAATTTCGTCATAGATTCATCAATACTTTGGAAACGTACGAACGATACTTTGTGAATGTGTTTGAGGCAGTTGACAACTTCGTCGATATAATATATCTTTCCCACATCGGTAGGCTTCTGTGGGTTGTTGAAATACATTTTTGATAATAATAATTTGCAGCGATCTCTTTATGGCCGTGTTGCCCAAGAAGTCATTATTAGACCAGTGATTATTAAATCCAGGAATACGATTGTAGTACATTACAAGAGAAACTCACAATCATTATTTCGTGATAATCTGTTTCAACTCTCTTTTTCTTGGTAATTCTCTCGAATATTTTCAATCTGGCATTTGTGTATTCAGCAATCTGCATGAGTAGGCTTCTAGGAAAAATCTTCAACAAAGATTCGACTTCCTTCATTTGTCTCGGCAGACAAGAAGTAGCTACTTCGTGAGGTATAGAGAATCTTGGAGAAAATTGTTGACTGCTACTACCCAAAAATAGTAGTTCATCTGGTGCCACTACGTTTTCACTTTCGGTTGTCGCATTATCTTGACTGAATTCATCATCATTATTTATATCATTAGCAATAATTTCATCATTTCTATTGTCGCTCTCTGATGGACAATAATTTTCATCTGATGAATCATCACAATGAAATGGGTCATTATTGTCATCGTTCGAGTCATCTTCCATAATTCTATTAGCTTCCTTTTCAATTTCACCTTGTGTAAGTATTCATCTACTCAGTGTTTTCCGCAAAATGCCTGCTGGGACCCAGGTGTCCCACAGTGTAAAAAAGCAAAAAATCAACAAATTTTATGAGTACACGATAATTGAAAACAAGTGCATTGCTTATTACTAACCTTACAGACCAGATACAACATAGTTTGGGGAATTTTACACTTGCAGATACTTTAAAATTTAACAGAATGCAAAGCAGGTTTTGGCTGGACGGACTTCACAGGCAAACTGTGAGGTTATGTGACTATTTGAAAACAAATATTTGCATAGTCTGCATTCAAAGACTGATATATTTGTGTATAATGGAAAAGGGGATTTATTTGCACCATTAGGGGCACATAATACATGAGTAGAACACATATGTCCCGATAGACTACTAAGGGTTAAAACGTCATTTTAGACGAACATATTTTGGATGCACTGTCAATATATCCTTAACATATTAGGCTACTTTAAAAAAATTACAAATGAACATGAAAACACAGAAAACTCTACAGAAGCTGGCAGGTTCACATTGAGAGTTTATGCAGACATTTTAAGTGCTTTTGGCTGAATTGGATTTGGATGAATAATATGCTTGTAAAGTTGATGTGCATTTAAATTCTACGCTAATTGTCACTGACACTGTCAATGTCACTCCGATTCCTCCCGAGCATAACTTTTTTTAAATGTTTAAATCGAATAAACAATTTGAAAACAATTTTTTCCCAATCAACCTTCTTTGATTAAAGGAATGTGAAGATAGTAGTTAGAATATATTGTTTTTAATAAACAGCTGATATATATTCCTTCAGTAAAAGTATCTGGCTTTATTCATCCTACAGAAATTTGTGGTTAAATCGTCTCAGATACGGTAATGAAAAGTGCAATATATTATACCATTAGAATGTGATTGGTAATCCATCTTAAGACCCTCGCTGCAGACAGGCAGACATTTGTTTTTCAACAAACTACTCTTTCTTTTATATGAGGGGAAAATCCTTTATGGTCATTACTCATTATCATTGAGTGATAGTGTGGGACTCCCAACTTGGCCTACCCACTAAAAATCATCCATTGCTCTCCTCCTGTACTTCCGGAATATATGCTTATCTTCGAATAGCACATTAAAATTTGTCTCTATTATATTGCCCTCTTAGGTTCGCCGCTCTCTCCACTGCATTTCCTTTGCTTTCAGCACCTTGTCAATGAAGGTGCTCACCGCTCTCCATTTGTCCCCACTCTCTATCATATTCTCGATTACATTATGTTTGTCTAGCGCTTGGTGTATTTTACAGGTCAAAAGAACCTTCTCTGCCACCCACTTATGGCATTCAAACACAGCAATGGTCTGGTGGGTCGACCATCCCACAGTCCGGTCAAAGATCATCTGCTGCTAGCTTGAACCTCTTTAAGTATGTTCTAAAATGACCTGAAAGGAACTGGGTCATGTAGTAATTTGCCACTCTAAACCCGCAGCTTACCCAGGTGTTCAAGTCGCGAATCAAGGTCCTAGTCCAGCTGGCTGTGGATTCCAGGTCATTCCAGTTATTTTGCCACAGTTTCATCGATGTTTCTCTTTCCCTTGCCTTCGATGATGGTATTTGTCTTAAGTGGGTGGCAATGATGGCACTGGATTTTAGAAATGCTTTTAACTCCGCATCTTGGACGCAAATAGTCACCTAATTAAAAAGAATGAAAGTGGCGCGATACCTCTTCAACATTATAGAGGACTATTTCTCTCAGAGAAAGGTGTATTTGTCATCGAAAAGTAGTCTGGAGGTCAATTCTGGTGTGTGGATGTGAGAGAACTTGTTTTCAAAGCTAAAGAATCTCTGGAACAAATAGTTGGCGGAAATTGATCTGGAGATTGCCCCGGAAAAAACAGAGGCTCTTATAATCAAAGGTCCTTACAGACGGTGAATTTACATTTTGATGTAATTGGGGAACCAATCACTCCTGAAAAAGAGCTACAATACCTCGGCGTAACTCTAAACCATAGACTAACTCTTCGACCATACGTGAAACGAGTAGTGGTGAAGGCAGATTTTACTCTGGCAGCATTGGCAAGGATTATGCCCAATGTTGGGGACCTACCAGTGACCACAGGGAGATATTATACGGTGTAATACAGTCGTAGATGCTGTATGCGGTACCAGTCTGAGCACACACCCTGAAGAAAAAAGGTCAAAGAGAACATCTGAAAAAGATCCACAGACGAGTGCTGCTGAGGTTGATCAGCGGTTACAGGACAGTGTCCACCGAGGTTACGCAGGTAATAGCAAGAATACCACCAACCGCCCTCTTGGTAGAGGAACGAAAGAGGATGTTAACCGCCAAGAAAAGACAAACAAAATACTCTTACTTTTATGATTTTGTTACCCACTTGGCAAAATCACTATATGCTCACTTGTTCTACATTAGCAAATACGTATTTTCATCCGTCTCTAAAATTGTGATTTTGCCAAGTGGGATACATATAATTTTACATATATTTGGTAATTTCGTATAAATGTATATATGTTTATTGTATTCGCTTTTTTCATTTTCACCATATTTTTGTATTTCTCGATAGTAGTAAGTAACCAATAAATTTGTTCAGTATGACTCAAGTTTGTTGCACTTTGTTATTTATTTCATAATAAAAATTTTAAATATGTGCTATGACACAAACATTCTCAGATGCCATATTCACAAAATAAATACCTACAGTTTATTTAGTAAAATGAAAATTCTAATTCTATAGAATATAATCTTTAAAAAAATAAAATAAGGGCTGAAAGCACAAATTCAAATGTAGAAAATTGCGCCAATATTATTAGAACAAAATATACTAATTTAGATGCGAAAATGCACTAGCAAATATGTTGCCAACTTTATACAATAAATCCTTAAACACTGTTTATATAACCTGTACAATTTAGTCGCATTGAAAAATTCCGGTTTGACATAATCAATTATTAGTTAATCGAGCATTTTAATCGGAGTTGGAAAAACCTGCCCTAAGTCTTTATACTATACATTATTTAACCAACGCACACTTTTTTAGCTATGCCGTACAGAAAATAACTAAATATTTTGAAACACCTGTGTCTGCGGCTGCTCTACACCTAAAAGTTTACATTTTCACTTTTGATTTACACATTTCCGCTTGGCCATTGTTCTATATTTTGTCACTCGTCATTTAACGCATAGGCCGGCATTGTTTGCCTTATGGTGAAGTTAGATGTTGTCCTTAATAATCGAGAATCTTTTGACAGAAGCCACACAAATGGTTGTCTGTTATCCTCTTTGTCATTTAGTTATTAGTCTAATTTTTGTTCGATGTGAATTCTTCTAAATTAAAAGTTCTGGACAAACATAAAATGTATTTAGAGTTTCCTTTGGATCATCTTCTGAATACTATCGCACAAATAGAATGAATGACATTTCAAATATGTTATGACGATATATCAAGCAATTGACATCAAAATCTTTATATGATAAAAAATAATTTAAATTTCGAATTGACATTTATGAATAAGAAATTATTAATACACTTCTGCTATCAAATTATAAATAAATAAATAAGAAGCACTCATACTTTCGAATAATAGTCAAAATAATGTGCAAGTAGACAATGATTTATTGAAATAATGTTAACAATTGGTTTTCCCTTATACCAGTCAATTAAGTAGTTGTTTGTGATTAAGAAAATTTATTTATTTATTTATTTTATTCCAAAAGATTCAACACCCCAAGTACAGGAAATAGTGTTTAAAAAATACAAATGTAATGTTATTGATAATTCCTTATAGCCTTAAAAGTAATATATAATTTTAATTGTTTAGTATATTATTGGCATTGAAAAAGCCACTTACCCATTTAGAAGAATGTGATATGTTAGAAGTATATCTATTATAGAAAAAGATGAAAAATATTAAAATATTATCAAAATCAAATTACAGATCATCCAGTACCAAATAAGCAATATATTTGGCGTTTATATAGAAATTTATGAAATAAGGAATACGCATTTAAGAATAGTAAGGAAGACCTTCATAACGGGGACGGCACAGAAATAAGCGTGTTAGCTTATTTTGAAACATTTCTCTAAAAGTATGTTTAATATATTAACCGAGAATTGAACGTAAAGAGAAGTAGAGTTCTAATTATTTCGAAAAAGCATTAATTCCATCCATATTAGAAAAAAAGAGTGCATACCATAGTACCAGGAGACGTTGAAGGAAGAATAACTTTGTGTAACTTTCTGCAATGCGCTACTAGATCTATCTAACTTTCCAAATTCAAGTATGTGCAACAAAAAGAAAAAGAACAGTTTTGGAACAGACAAAATCCTTTGATAAGGTATTCATATAATCCACAAAATCGCTTTAGTTTAAATGTTTGTTATGGTTTACTGAGTAGATTCACAAATTATTGGTCTATTTTTACCATGGCATCTTAAATGGGGAAACTATGTTAAATTAGTGTGGCCATTTCTTGAAGATTTGGAAAAAACATATACTTAGTTGGCTACTTGATAATATATTGTACTAGGTAATATCTCATACATATCAGTTCAACCCTCGAAATAATTATTAAATCTTATTACAGTTTAAATGTCATAAATTGAACCGTATATGAAATGAAATAACACTCTAGACATGTTTTGTAAAAATTTACTATTATTTAATGAACAACCCTCGTATTTGTTATTTTTATAATCCCTTTATTTATTTCCTTATATTCCATTCATTATATGAAGGTGTTTTATTTATATGCCCGGAACTTGTGAAATTCACCAACCTTTATGGATTTCTTGTGATAATCTGCCTCCTTTTGATCACCAGTACTTCTGGAATCTGCTACCTTTTATAAAAATCGGATCTTGAAGATTTCTTCACCCTTTATGGAATTTCAAAACTCTGGTACTCAATAGCCTTCTGAAAACTTCTATGATCCCGGAGACAACAACCCTATTTCGGATATACCTGGATCTTGTACAAATTTGTAAGTACAATTACTTTTTTATATTAATTTATTTGTAGTTAACGTAGTTCACTCAGGACACACTTTTCTCTTTTATAATTAACTATTATCGCGTTAATATCAGAAAAGATATTCCCTTTTCCAAAAACACGTCTACCGTTTTTTTAGAATTCGAAAAAATTCTCTCGTTTATTTATTCATTTCCCTAGTAATCCTTACTCATTTTGTATTCTCCAATCAAAGTTTTACAACAGCAATAACAATCAACAACATAGCTTTTAAATTCTCTAATATACCTAGAATACTTCTTAAAATTGTATTATCTGATTATCTAAATTCTTTTCATAATTTTATCAACCCTTCTGTACATATTCATATCCCAATACCTCTCTACATCTATATTTCTGAACAAATGTCAAATAATGACAGTTCCTGTATTTCAAATTATTCCCGGGAACTGTTCTACAATACAATCTATACACCTTTCAAAATAAGATTCTAAATATTTTTATCACCTCATAAACGTCAATTACCCAAGTTTTTACAAATTTATAATACATTTTACAAAATAACAACTAATATTCAACTCTCTTCTTTCCAGAATATTTTGAACTTCTAAGAAAAATGAACATGATCAACCTTTCCATCTACAGGTGGTTTATTATAAAATTCGAATACTTGTTAAATACGATAAACCTCTATTATGATAAACCTAATAAATCTTATTTTAAACACATCATAATAAATTTTTCTACGTTTATTTAATTAAATTTGGTAACTTTCATATCAGTTCATTTTATATTGTTAACGTATGCCTTTATACTATAACAATATGTATTGGAATATCAATTCGTTGGTCTACACGATTCTCTGGTGTAATCCCTTTAGATTTCTTTCTATAGTGTTGATAGTGAAAGACAGGAAATATGCTGGGCTGTAGACCAAATTAGACGCACTTTAAATAACATTACTAGCAGAGCTATCTTCAAAGCAACAAGAAGCGCTATCAGGAGAGCTCAAAAATATCTTGAGGGAAACGACAGTGCTTTTGAACATTTAATATCATAGATAAATGAACATAATTTATTATTTTATGTTTCTTTAAACGTTCATCATTACTTGAGTTTCTTGTTAAATTATAGTATTTTGCATATTTTCTTGTGTAATGTGCTATAAATTTTTTACTGTTTTGGAGACAGTGATTAAGAACAAGTTAACAGATTTTTTTTCAGAAGTTTAATATCCTTCAGATACACCAACATGGTTTTTTGGAAAATAGGTCCGCCTCAATAATAATTCCTGATTTATTGGAGAGGTGTTGAAATATGTGGCGGATGCTTTTGATGATGGAGTTGAGGTGATGATGTCGTATTTGGATCTGGGGAAGGCGTTTGACTGCGTGAAATCATATGGTATTAGGTAGCAAATAATTTCATGGAATCCTACATTAAAGATCGCCGGCAAATGATGTCGTGGAAGGGTCAGGTTTTGGGATTGGTAGAGATGTACCACATGGTCCTATTTTGGGGGCCCTACTTTTTCTGGTCAATGTAAATGACTTTTCTAGAATTTTTCTAAAGCAAGGGTGATAATGTATGCGGATAACACGACCCTCCTGCTGAGAGATAAAAAAAAACGTGACAGGCTTGAATCAGAAATGGACGCCATTGGTGAGGTTGGAGAATAGTTTAGGAGTAATGATCTAAAATTAAACAATGGTGAAACTCAAAAACTGGCATATTAAGAAAACAGTTGGCGTCGGCGTGTATTCCGTGCGGCGAGTAATGCATATAGTAACGTATGACGAGGGTAAAGCAGCATATTATGCAAAGTGAAGTCACCTGACTACAAACTATCATGCTGTGAAGTTGTATATTAGCACCCCAAAGATATAAGAAGTCAAAATTATAAACGTTTCAAATGTTATGTTAGACATATTGCTGTGACTCTTTCAAATTTACATATAAATAAAATAAATTTAGTTTACTTAATTAAGTCGTAACTGGGAGTCAAGCACGCATCCTAGTGCTAGGCCTTATGCTAGACTATGATACGGTGAACTTTCTGCTGAAAGGTAGGTTAAGCAAAACATTCTACATGTAACTAGCTCAGTTTGAAAATAAATAGTTCTCTCAGGGGCAGAAAATATGACTTGATTCTCCTTCTCTTTAATCATCTCCAGGTCAGGTAAAGAAATAAAATACAAAATAAATCTTAATATCTAATTTATTAAAATAAAATAATTCTAAATAAATTCAAAAGTTTTAATCTACAAATATTTACACATCCAAGATCAATATTCGGTCATAATTCAGATTTATACATCATAAACAATAAAATATTACGAGAAATAAAGAATAAATAAAATCATCATGTCGTGCTAGCTTATATCTAAAATGTGAACGTGATTATTATTATTAATATTTGTCATAGATACATGTAAACAATCAAAAATTAAAATAAATTAACCATGATGAATTGTACTGGAATATAAATAAAAATAAAATTTGTGCGGTCTACTACTTGTTAACAAAATATAGACATTAAGGAAGTGGCTTTGCCCTAATTAGTCCTGTCCGGCGCCTTTTCTCGCTCCCAACACAGTACCATCAGTAACAAATTCACACAGAAGAGTATCCCAAAGTTCCACCCTACGAGCATGTCATTTTCAGCTCGTCGGACGCAACCCGAACATACATCATCATGTGCACACCCCTTAAGGAATATATATATTTTTAATTAAATAAATAAAGTGAAATAAAACAATGTCTCTGCGTATTCAATAAATTAACTCAGCCCTGATTAGTTCTGCCTGGTGCCTTTTCTCGCTCCCAAACGCAGTACCACCAAGACCAATTCGTGTATATCAAATTCACCAGGACTCCATGCTATGAATTAAATAATGACATAATTCATTTCACACATCCCTGATGTATTATTCAACACGTTAATATTGAACACCCAAATACAACAAAATATACTTAATTCTCATATCAAAAAGAAATAATATATATACATTAAAAGAAAATAAACTTTACCTTTTTCACGAAATTCCAATACAAAAACACCACTACAAATAAAGAATTTGGAGACGCCACTATACACACATTTATAACAAATATTGTTAATCACCTTAATTCTTCATACATCGTATTAAACTCTTCCATAATTTTCAATAAAAGATTTTATTCACTTAATATATATAACCTATATACACATAAACAAAATTATTAGTTTCAAATATCCTTTGTAGGATGAATAAATTTAAAAGAAAAATAAATTATACGGAAAAGAAAATGATTATGTTATTCAAAGTTATCATTACAAATGCTAGAAAGTTTTGTCATAACGTACGGCATAGTACCCTACATGCAAAACAAAACCCTCTAGAAAGAAGAAAATAAAATGAAATTAAATAAATTCAAACACCGAGTTCATAAAATAAAGGTATTTCATACATAGGTAGTTATTCGAATACATCTAAACATTTTAATGTAATGCGCGCAGCATGTTTAAAATAAAATTATTATAAGTGTAGAATCTTGTAAAAATTTTATAAGTATTGAAAATCTCAAAATTATTCTAAGTTCGGATTTTAAAGTAATCCTATTAAAGAAGAGGGAGGAAGTGGTTTTCACCTACTTTTAGACTTGCTAATATTGCGGTTTTCACCAGCAATTGCCGAAATTTTTATCTGTCCGCGCTTTTATTCGTAAATTTCCTTACAAAAACGTACGGCAACTTTCGTTAAGCACGAATCCACCTCCAAAAATTGTGTATCGACGGTGCTGCCCTTATCGGACACTTGGAGAAACAGTGTATTAATAATTCTTGCGAAAGGTAAACAAACATGTGACTATAAATCCGTCTATATATTATGACTCAGCCGAGCACCTGATAAACAATACTTTTTACGCCGGTTGGTCCTTGCCAATGCCAGACGTGTTTGTGCGAGAAAACACCTGCTCGATCCTTTTTACGTAGCATTTAATACGTCTTAAAATTATAACCTTATAAAAGTTTATTAAGATTCTTTTATGTTTTACTTAAATAAAAATAAAGTTTTCATAAATTATTAATACAGTAAATATTTATACACATCATGGTGAAAATGAATAAAGTGAAAATTAATTTAAATAAAACTTGGAATGATACGTCTGCATCTGTTATTTGTATAAAGTTAAAATTGATATTAATGTGAGCAATAGTGAAATACAGATATAATACATAGGATGCTGTCTATCAAACATTGGCCTGGTAAGTAAATAATATTATTTACAACTTTTAAATACAACTTAAAGTTCATTGCCACATCCTTATTATGTTATAAATTTCTTGATTGTTGTTTACTTCATTCTTGAACCATCTCTTCGTATTATTGGGAAGTTTTATTCGTATTTTCTTTGTCTTCCTTACATTCGGAAATAAAGGGAAAACATCCATGATCGTCGGTATGCGTTGGTTAAATTTATCATGAACCCCTTTTACCTTTCCAATTTCTAACGATGATGTATTGTTGACAGGTGGATTATCATACGCGTTCACCCAGCTTATCGTTCCTGGTGATTGACATCTTAAATTGAAGTATAAATGTTGTATCAGTTATTTGATCATCATACAGATTATACGAGGACAATCAAGAAATACACATATAGACGAGTACAGACATAGACATCCAAGAGTACAAAGTGAAATTAAGTGAAGCATTACTTGAACTCAAAGTTATTGTATACTGCTACCCTCTTCGGCCTCGACGGAGGCCCCTTAACACTGCTTGACAGGCCGGATCATGCCTTCCGCAGCCATCCTACACGCTGTTTCGTTCGATACGCGAACTACGGACCCATCTAACAGCATGACCCGCTGCCTCCGTCGAGCCTTGCGACAGGGTACCCCGAGCGTCAAACTATCCCGGCCCAAGATAGAAAAGGCCCGACGCACCGAGGCACAGAAGTCGGGCGAATCCCTCACGTCCGGGAATACATTCCTCTGCTCTTCTGGCCTATAACAGATTCCATTCTCTACATAACCTGGTTACCAATTACATGTACTCCAAGTTATCCCTATTGATTGCTTACTTGTGTAAAATTTATTTATTCAGTTACTTAATTTATACAGATCACGTTTACATTACCTAATTTATTATTGTTCATGAGGAATTTGTAAACTTAAATAAATAAATACCAATGTACATATAGATATAAATATAAATAAATATAAATCAAGAAAAATTCTTACCTTTATTGAGCACTTATGTATATAATATGAACGCACACAATAAGAAATCCTTACTTAACTAAACATAAAATTGCAAGTGATCTAAAATTCATTTATTTACATATTATTATTTATTCAAGATCACTGCAATATGTGGAAGGAGAATCCCTGTTAGTCTCTAGATGAATTTGTTTCTTTAAAGAAAAAAATGTTTTTGTGAATATCTCGGAAAGGAAACGTTTAATTTTTCTTCTTTTAGCGTCTCATTTAAAACAAAAAATGCCACCAACTCTAACAATAATTAACACTTAACATTTGGGCACCTGTATATGTACTCAAATGCGTCTTTTTTTATCCATCAACTGTATGTAGTTGTAACTAAATATAGTTATTGTTTATTCGTGTGTACTTTTAGGAGGAAAACAAATAATAGTATATTATGCAATGAGCATTTAATGATAGCTATTAAGACACGAGTAAGAAAATTACAATACGAGGCGAAGCCGAGTATTGTAATGAATACGAGTGTCTTAATAGCCATTAAATGCGAGTTGCATACACTATTTTTTCTACGACCCCATAATAAACATTATTTTTTGAACATTCCATTTCATAAATTGAGGTTAAAATTTTCCATGCACCTTTGCGAATTTAGCTGGTAATAAATTGTTCGTGGTTACTAAGGCTTGTTCCATAATTTCTGGTGGACTCAAATTTTACATATCACTGTCATTATCCCTCATTTTTAACGTTTATATTTTCAAAAAAGTACAAATTTTAAGTACTTACTTGTAAATTGCAGAGAACTGTCACATTTATTTAATTTGTATATCTGTCAGATATGCAGTCGCCATATTGAATATTGTTTGAATATTGGAATGTCGCATTCCTATTGGATATAAACTTGTATCATAATGAAAATCTGTATCGTAATGGACATCATTAAAGTACAGGTTCGGCATATCTAATAATACAATTAAAGTATGGGAGTAGAAAAAAGATATTATTTTTTTTGTTATGCGCCAATCCGTCCCTGTAATGCTTATATATGTACATTATTTACTAACAATGATCTTTCACATCTACCGTATTAAATTAAAGGTTATTATCACCATTATTATTAGTTGTATATTATGTAACTTTTAAAAATCATTATTACAAGGAATTTTAACTGAATCTAAATTCATCATAAAAAACATAAACAAATGCAAAACTATGTTTATATAAGTATTGCAAGAGCAACAAAAAAATTCGTCGAAAGCTTCTATACCGGACTTTATAGATTAGTCATACTAATTAATACATATGTTCTTTAATATGCTAAAAATCTTAATACTTTAACCAAACATATTATAATTTAGTAGTGTAGTGTATTTGGATATTTAATATGTGTGCATTTATTGCCGAAGGGTATCACGCATGAAAGTTAAAAGTTTTGTAACAGAAATTTTGTTATTCCCTGTAATTATAAAAATTATACGCTCCAGTGTCTTAAAATAAATTCAGTAGCTGCTTTAATAGCGAATAATATTTAATGGAAAAAACTCATAGGAAAACCTATGTGATTTATTATTATAATATATAATTATTAATAATATCCAGTTACAGTCATTATTCTTAGGATAATTATTTTATAATAATTAGGTTTATTTAAACAGGATGTTTACATTATTACACAGCTGTTCACAAGGAAAAATGCACTTGAAATAGTAGTGTTTTAAATGATTACATATTTATTTAATTAATGTACGTGTTGTATTGAATATACACACATACATCGTAGGCTTATAATTAATAATTTATTGACAAATCGATTTCATATACAACCTTTTGTCAATAAAATATCACAAGAAAGAAATTATTCATGATATAATATGCTTTATTTTTATTTTTGTCATAAGTTTCAAGAAATAGGGCGAAACATTAAGTCCATTATTGGTGTCTAATGATGTAAATAGCGATTTTTACTTTCTTATACGTAGTATAAGGAAGTATTGTGATGATGAAAATTTTCGACCTCGAGATTTTTGCAGATGTTCACGTTTTGAGGCCCCCTGATTCCAAAAAAGTGGTTTTTAAAAAATGTCTGTGTGTCTGTGTGTCTGTGTGTGTGTGTGTGTGTCTGTGTGTGTGTGACCACGATAGCGGTCAAACCGCTGTAGATATCAATTCCAAATTTTGTATTTACGAATATAATCTCCCTCTTGAGAACTGATTAGATTTTGAGCAAAATCGGCAGACCGGAAGTAGTAGTTTACTTCAGTGAAAAAATCGAATTTTGCAAATATTTCGTCAATTACTAAGTTTAAACAAATTTATAAAGAATTCAAATATACTCAAAATTAAATTTGAGAAAAATTGTTTTAATAAAGTTTTTCGAAATTCCTACCGGAAGTTGGTCTTTTACTCTTATCGAAAATCAGTTTTTTGCGAATATCTCGCAAGTCATGCTTTCTAGGCAGGTACATTACGAGTATAAAAGTATTTAGAGCATACTTTTAAATATCTTTTGTATAAAAAAAATTTCAAAATTCAGACCGGAAGTACCACTTTTACTCTTATCGAATAGCGATTTTTTACAAATATGTCGTAAATTATGCATTCTATATATATTAATGAAGAGTACAAAAGTATTTAGAGTTAGATTTGGAATATTTTTTGTATAAATGAAATTTCAAAATTCGGACCGGAAGTAACACTTTCATACGTATAAGAAAGTCGTGTGGTGGCCACACCTAATTTTTTTATTATAATTGTAAACGACAATGAGCTCTACAATTTAAAAATATTGTTCGGCAACGACGAATCAACCCAACTTATATTGTTTTTAAATGGAATGCTATACTTTTTTTGACATTGTATAATAACCCTTTATGAAGGGTTGATTAAACATACATTAATTTCTATTAGTCGATTTTCGACCCTTTCTGAGATATGGCCATTTTTCGTTTTCCAAAAAGGCTGTGAATAAGGAAGCATACAGGCATATACAGTACCTACTATTAATCAAGAAATTGTAGCAAATATTTATATTCTATTTATAGATATAGCTGTCGGTTCTTGGTGAAACGTAATTTATATATACTTTAAGGTAGATAAAATTAAAAAATGAGGTGTGGCCACCACACGACTTTCTTATACGTGTGAAAGTGTTACTTCCGGTCCGAATTTTGAAATTTCATTTATACAAAAAATATTCCAAATCTAACTGTAAATACTTTTGTACTCTTCATAAATATATGTAGAATGCATAATTTACGACATATTTGCAAAAAATCGTTATTCGGTCCGAATTTTGAATTTTTTTTTATACAAAAGATATTGAAAATTAGGTTCTAAATACTTTTATATCTTTAACGTACCTGTCTAAAGAGCATGATTTGCGAAATATTCGCAAAAAACCGATTTTCGATAAGAGTAAAAGACCTACTTCCGGTAGGAATTTCGAAAAACTTTTTAAATAAAATTGTTCTCAATTTTAATTTTAAGTACATATGAATTCTTTATAAATTTGTATAAACTTAGTATTTGACGAAATATTGGCAAAATTCGATTTTTATACTGAAGTAAACTGCTACTTCCGGTCTACCGATTTTACTAAAAAACTAATCAGATCTCAAGAGGGAGATTATACACGTAAATACAAAATTTTGAATTGATATCTCCAGCGGTTTGACCGCTATCGTGATCACAGACACACAGACAGACAGACAGACACACACACAGAGAGACATTTTTTTAAAAACCACTTTTTTGGTATCAGGGGACCTCAAAACGTGGACATCTGCAAAAATCTCGAGGTCGAAAATTTTCATCATCACAATACTTCCTTATACTACGTATAAGAAAGTAAAAACACTTGATTTCGTTTCACTTAATTTTTTGGAAAATCTCTTACAATATTGTTTCGGTATGTTCTACCATTCTCAAAGAACTAAATTTGTGTGTCTATTTTTTAACTTTATATATTACTTGAGGGTGTGTTTACTGTACCTACTTTGACCATTTTATTACTGTGTCTATTATCGGTGTGTTTATGTATTCTGTCTGTGTGTTGGTTATGTATAATTTTTTGTGTATAGCTTTTTTAATTTCTAGTATTTATAAATAATTAAGTTTTTTGCTTTTGTTAGCATTATGTAGTAATTTACAACTATCTATATCGGGCAAAAAAGTTGTAAATTACTACATAATGCTAACAAAAGCAAAAAACTTAATTATTAAGAAATACTAGAAATTAAAAAAGCTATACACAAAAAGATACACATAACCAACACACAGACAGAATACATAAACACACCGATAATAGACACAGTAATAAAATGGTCAAAGTAGGTACAGTAAACACACCCTCAAGTAATATATAAAGTTAAAAAATAGACACACAAATTTAGTTCTTTGAGAATGGTAGAACATACCGAAACAATATTGTTAGAGATATTCCAATACATTAAGTGAAACGAAATCAAGTGTTTTTTTTAATTTTAGCTATCTTAAAATATTTATAGGTCATTTGAAAAAAAGTAAAGTTAAAGTAGCTATTATTTATGCCTTTCTTCTTTCACTCATTTTGTAATTTGTTAGATTATAATATAATAACTGTTATGCTGTAATGCTTGTAAATAGTAACCTACACCATGTTTTTCAAGATATTTTTCACTAAAGTAAATTTGAATACTTGTGCTGACGGTTTTGCTTTTTCAAATAAAAATATAAACGTATGGCGTTTTGATAACTTTTTAGTCATTGTAAGTTAATTTCAAATAATGCATAATTTCTGATTTATCAAACTTGTGATTTCAAATGTTTGAAAGAATTATTGAAAATTACTTATTTGTTATAAGAAAAAGTAACTCGTTTGGTTAATTCTAGTTATGTTATATGTAATTCATGTCATAGCAACACATACCTTTGAATTAATAAGTCGTAATCTAATTTAATCTATTTGACCCCATAACAGACGTTTCATCATTAATCGTTATTTCGTAGCAAGTTGTACAATTTTGGTAGAAAAACCGCCACACGGCTTGTCTCACTTCGACACGATCTACAGCAACAAGCAGAACTTCTTGATAATGGCAACAGCGAGAGTGCCGAAAGCTCGAGAGAACAGAAGTCCACATACGGACTCCACGACAACGCGGATCAATTCCCGAAGCAGAAACGACTCATATATATACATATATATATATATATATATATATATAATGATAAGTATTTCGTCTAACTGACCAACGTATGTTGAGCAAATAAAAATTACTGTTTCAAACAGAATTATGGGCTATAGATTAAATAAGACACAATTGTATTGATGTTATGTTGACGTTTCGATTTATTACAAAATCTTCATCAGACCTGTTTTACAATATAATGGGAGAAACAAAAATATAATTAGTTATTACATAATAGAATAGTGTTTAAGCTGTACTTACAAAAACATCTGTGTAGTTTACATAAAAATATTATGTTTATTATGCATCTCACATAAGGTCAAAAGTATATCTATTGTATTCATGGATTGCATTATTTTTAATATTGTTACTTTAATGTAATGTCAATTTTAAAAGAAATTATTACAGCACATTTTTAAAAAACAATTTAAAAAGTTGGACACGGCACAGTTAAAAAGAAAACGTGTCAATTAATGTTGCATACTTTAAGCGGTATTAAACTGAAATTTTACATGTATGTGGAAAAGATGCCAGGCCGGTATGAAAAACACATGAACATATGTTCAATTTTTACAGTTGTTTTTTCCGTTTGAAGACATTTGTAAAGGAATTCGTCTCACCTCAACAGACGCGTACCCAGGACCTCGGCAAAAGAAATACCCCTTATTTACTACTCTGAAGAAAGCTTTTGTTTTACTTAGATGTTACGTAGATATGTCTTTGTATTTCCTTTCGATTTTGTGTGTCATATGCGGGATTAAACCTGAGTAGATAGTGCTAAAGTTGTTACAGTCGTTTTTGCTATTAATATTGGGATTCACGGTTCTAATTGCTAATGTTTCCAAGAAAAGTCTCCTTGACAAATTACTTTCGTGAAAAAGGATCTGAATGTTATTAAAAATAATATCATGATTAGTGTTACTTAGGTGGGTAGCCAGGGTACATCTCCCTGGGTGCCTTTTGACGTCACTAATATGAAGCGCGTTTCGTTCTTTCAGGCGTTGCTGTGTTTGCCCCACGTAATATTTGCCACAGTCACACTGCAAAAGATACACCACATTGCTGTTTGCGAGAGTACTAATTTTATCTTTTAGTGGTGTAAATAGCTTATTCACTGTGTTGGCTAGTGTCTAAGCAATAGGAATGACATCCCGAAAAAGCGTCTTAATTTTGCTCGTAAGATTGGGGATGTATTGGATGCTCTTATATTTGATTTCTGTGTTGCCATTAAGTTGAGGAACGATGGAACTCCCACCAACCCCGCTTGCGTCCAACTTGTCACGGATATCAGTTGAGAAAAGAATCTTATTGATTGTGCTTGTGGGATAGTTGTTTAGTAGCAAAATATTTTTCAAAAATTTTAAGTCCTCCTTTATGTAGTCTATGTGTGTTATTTTCATGATCCTGTTTTTTAGATATTTTATAAGATTTATTTTATATTTGTTTGGGCAGTTTGAGTTGTAGTTTATGAACCTGTTAGAGTTTGACGGTTTTTGGTACCACCTAAGCTTGACTGTGTCGCTATCACGTACTACCAACGAATCAAGGAACGGTAAAGTGTGGTTTTCCTCTATTTCGCATGTGAATTGTAACTGTTTATCGAAAGAATTAAATAATTGCAATGTGTATTGTATCTCTGAACTTAATATTATGCAAAATAGGTCGTCCACGTATTGAAAAATCACTCGAGGAGGTGTTTTGCTGTTTTTTTATCACAACATCTATAGCTGTGTTCATGACTATTTCGGCGACAATAGGCGACAGCGAGATAGGGGTACCTTTTACTTTCTTATACGTAGTATAAGGAAGTATTGTGATGATGAAAATTTTCGACGTCGAGATTTTTGCAGATGTCCACGTTTTGAGGTCCCCTGATACCAAAAAAGTGGTTTTCAAAAAATGTCTCTCTCTCTCTCTCTCTCTCTCTCTCTCTCTCTCTCTCTCTCTCTCTCTCTCTCTCTCTCTCTCTCTCTCTCTCTCTCTGTGTGTGTGACCACGATAGCGGTCAAACCGCTGTAGATATCATTTCCAAATTTTGTATTTACATTTGTAATCTGCCTCTTGAGAACTGATTAGATTTTGAGCAAAATCGGCCGACCGGAAGTAGTAGTTTACTTCAGTGAAAAAATCGAATTTTGCAAATATTTCGTGAATCACTAAGTTTAAAAAAATTTATAAAGAATTCATATGTACTTAAAATTGAAATTGTGAACAATTTTATTAAAAAGGTTTTTCGAAATTCCTACCGGAAGTAGGTCTTTTACTCTTATCGAAAATCAGTTTCTTGCAAATATTTTTCAAGTCATGCTTTTTAGACAGGTACGCTACGAATATAAAAGTATTTAGAACTTAATTTCCAATATCTTTTGTATAAAAAAAATTTCAAAATTCGGACCGGAAGTATCACTTTTACTCTTACCGAATAACTATTTTTTGCAAATATGTCGTAAATTATGCATTCTATGTATATTTATGAAGAGTACAAAAGTATTTAGAGTTGGATTTGGAATATTTTTTGTATAAATGAAATTTCAAAATTCGGACCGAAAGTAAGACTTTCATACGTATAAGAAAGTCGTGTGGTGGCCACACCTGATTTTTTTGGCCATAGAATTGATCATTGTATGTGAACTACACGCTGTTAAAAAGCCATTCCAAAACAGACACAAACTCTTTTTTTCGTATGCTGGTGTTAGGAGTTATAAGATTCCAGTTATCTGAAACTAACTTAGTGGCCAAGTCAGTGGGGATGTTAGTGAAAAAGCTTGTAACATCAAATGATACAAATACCTCATTCTCTGATATTTTTAAGTTATTAGTGCAATTGGCGAAAGTGAAGGTGTCTTTGATTTTATATTTATTATATTCCTTAAAAGATTTGTCAAGGACGTCGGCAATGTATCTAGATAGGAATGTAGGGTGGCTTTGAACACATGACACTATTGGACGCAGCGGACAGTTTTGTTTGTCTGTTTTGGGAATTCCGTATATGCGGGGAGGAGCAGAGTTGTGTCTAATTAGGGTTTTGTACACCGTTTCACAAATATATCCCTTTGTTTTCAAATTTTTTATTAACATATTTGTTTTTCTTTCGTACGCGTATGTTGGATCTCGAGACAGCATATCATATACCTCGCTGTCATTTACAAGTTGCACCATTTTATCATCATACTCCTTTCGAGACATGCAGACAGTCACATTACTTTTGTCTGATTTGGTTATAATAACATCTTTATTTTCTTTAACGAATTTGTGACACTTTCTGTATGCCTCATCAAGAGCATGACTAGGCACAGGTTTCCTTAGATTGTCAGTAATGTAATAAGCTATCTCAGCCCTGAACCAATCCTTTTTTAAAGGATCAGTGATTTCCGAGAGAATGCACTCACAGTCTGCTAACACCTTTTCTATTGCAATGTTGCGTGGAGTTGTTGGTAAAGCAAACTTGGGACCCAAAGCAAAAACTTCTTGAACTTCAATAGGTATTTTTTTATCTGTGAGGTTGATGAATAACTTATCCATAGACTCCCTACTTAATATGTTAGTCCTATTTTTTGGGGTATCTAAGTTATGTGATGCCTCATAAATATTGTTTATTGAACTATCATTGTCAGTATGTTTGATATTGACAGCATGAGAAGGTGGTTCTATTTCCTCAAAATGGGGCCGTAAAGTACCATCTGTGATAAAACCCGAGTTGTTTTTTAATTTATGGAATTTGGAAATTCCATAAATTGGAAGTTATGTGATGCCTCATAAATATTGTTTATTGAACTATCATTGTCAGTATGTTTGATATTGACAGCATGAGAAGGTGGTTCTATTTCCTCAAAATGGGGTCGTAAAGTACCATCTGTGATAAAACCCAAGTTGTTTTTCAATTTATGGAATTTGGAAATTCCGTAAATTAAAAAACAACTCGGGTTTTATCACAGATGGTACTTTACGGCCCCATTTTGAGGAAATAGAACCACGTATCTAAGTTATGTGATGCCTCATAAATATTGTTTATTGAACTATCATTGTCAGTATGTTTCATATTGACAGCATGAGAAGGTGGTTCTATTTCCTCAAAATGGGGTCGTAAAGTACCATCTGTGATAAAACCCGAGTTGTTTTTTAATTTATGGAATTTGGAAATTCCGTAAATTAAAAAACAACTCGGGTTTTATCACAGATGGTACTTTACGGCCCCATTTTGAGGAAATAGAACCACCTTCTCATGCTGTCAATATCAAACATACTGACAATGATAGTTCAATAAACAATATTTATGAGGCATCACATAATTTCCAAATTCCATAAATTAAAAAACAACTCGGGTTTTATCACAGATGGTACTTTACGGCCCCATTTTGAGGAAATAGAACCACCTTCTCATGCTGTCAATATCAAACATACTGACAATGATAGTTCAATAAACAATATTTATGAGGCATCACATAACTTAGATACCCCAAAAAATAGGACTAACATATTAAGTAGGGAGTCTATGGATAAGTTCTTCATCAACCTCACAGATAAAAAAATACCTATTGAAGTTCAAGAAGTTTTTGCTTTGGGTCCCAAGTTTGCTTTACCAACAACTCCACGCAACATTGCAATAGAAAAGGTGTTAGCAGACTGTGAGTGCATTCTCTCGGAAATCACTGATCCTTTAAAAAAAGATTGGTTCAGGGCTGAGATAGCTTATTACATTACTGACAATCTAAGGAAACCTGTGCCTAGTCATGCTCTTGATGAGGCATACAGAAAGTGTCACAAATTCGTTAAAAAAAATAAAGATGTTATTATAACCAAATCAGACAAAAGTAATGTGACTGTCTGCATGTCTCGAAAGGAGTATGATGATAAAATGGTGCAACTTGTAAATGACAGCGAGGTATATGATATGCTGTCTCGAGATCCAACATACGCGTACGAAAGAAAAACAAATATGTTAATAAAAAATTTGAAAACAAAGGGATATATTTGTGAAACGGTGTACAAAACCCTAATTAGACACAACTCTGCTCCTCCCCACGTATACGGAATTCCCAAAACAGACAAACAAAACTGTCCGCTGCGTCCAATAGTGTCATGTGTTCAAAGCCACGCTACACTTCTATACATTGCCGACATCCTTGACAAATCTTTTAAGAAATATAATAAATATAAAATCAAAGACACCTTCACTTTCGCCAATTGCACTAATAACTTAAAAATATCAGAGAATGAGGTATTTGTATCATTTGATGTTACAAGCCTTTTCAGTAACATCCCCACTGACTTGGTCACTAAGTTAGTTTCAGATAACTGGAATCTTATACCTCCTAACACCAGCATACGAAAAAAAGAGTTTATGTCTGTTTTGGAATGGCTTTTTAACAGCGTGTACTTCACATACAATGATCAATTCTATGGCCAAAAAAATCAGGTGTGGCCACCACACGACTTTCTTATACGTATGAAAGTCTTACTTCCGGTCCGAATTTTGAAATTTCATTTATACAAAAAATATTCCAAATCCAACTCTAAATACTTTTGTACTCTTCATAAATATACATAGAATGCATAATTTACGACATATTTGCAAAAAATAGTTATTCGGTAAGAGTAAAAGTGATACTTCCGGTCCGAATTTTGAAATTTTTTTTATACAAAAGATATTGGAAATTAAGTTCTAAATACTTTTATATTCGTAGCGTACCTGTCTAAAAAGCATGACTTGAAAAATATTTGCAAGAAACTGATTTTCGATAAGAGTAAAAGACCTACTTCCGGTAGGAATTTCAAAAAACCTTTTTAATAAAATTGTTCACAATTTCAATTTTAAGTACATATGAATTCTTTATAAATTTGTTTAAACTTAGTAATTCACGAAATATTTGCAAAATACGATTTTTTCACTGAAGTCAACTACTTCTTCCGGTCTGCTGATTTTGCTCAAAATCTAATCAGTTCTCAAGAGGGAGATTATATTCGTAAATACAAAATTTGGAATTGAAATCTGTAGCGGTTTGACCGCTATCGTGGTCACAGAGAGAGAGAGAGAGAGAGAGAGAGAGAGACATTTTTTAAAAACCACTTTTTTGGTATCAGGGGACTTCAAAACGTGTACATCTGCAAAAATCTCGAGGTCGAAAATTTTCATCATCACAATACTTATACTACGTATAAGAAAGTAAAAAATGAGGTGTGGCCACCACACGACTTCCTTATACGTATGAAAGTGTTACTTCCGGTCCGAATTTTGAAATTTCATTTATACAAAAAATATTCCAAATCCAACTCTAAATACTTTTGTACTCTTCATAAATATAAATATATAGAATGCATAATTTATGACATATTTGCAAAAAATCGCTATTCGATAAGAGTAAAAGTGGTACTTCCGGTCTGAATTTTGAAATTTTTTTTATACAAAAGATATTTAAAAGTATGTTCTAAATACCTTTATACTTGTAATGTACCTGCCTAGAAAGCATGACTTGCGAGATATTCGCAAAAAAATGCTTTTCGATAAGAGTAAAAGACCTACTTCCGGTAGGAATTTCGAAAAACTTTATTAAAACAATTTTTCTCAAATTTAATTTTGAGTACATTTGAATTCTTTATAAATTTGTTTAAATTTAGTAATTGACGAAATATTTGCAAAATTCGATTTGTTCACTGAAGTAAACTACTACTTCCGGTCTGCCGATTCTACTCAAAATCTAATCAGTTCTCAAGAGGGAGATTATATTCGTAAATACAAAATTTGGAATTGATATCTACAGCGGTTTGACCACTATCGTGGTCACACACACACACACAGAGAGAGAGAGAGAGAGAGAGAGAGAGAGACATTTTTTGAAAACCACTTTTTTGGTATCAGGGGACCTCAAAACGTGGACATCTGCAAAAATCTCGACGTCGAAAATTTTCATCATCACAATACTTCCTTATACTACGTATAAGAAAGTAAAAGGTACCCCTATCTCGCTGTCGCCTATTGTCGCCGAAATAGTCATGAACACAGCTATAGATGTTGTGATAAAAAAACAGCAAAACACCTCCTCGAGTGATTTTTCAATACGTGGACGACCTATTTTGCATAATATTAAGTTCAGAGATACAATACACATTGCAGTTATTTAATTCTTTCGATAAACAGTTACAATTCACATGCGAAATAGAGGAAAACCACACTTTACCGTTCCTTGATTCGTTGGTAGTACGTGATAGCGACACAGTCAAGCTTAGGTGGTACCAAAAACCGTCAAACTCTTAACAGGTTCATAAACTACAACTCAAACTGCCCAAAAAAATATAAAATAAATCTTATAAAATGTCTAAAAAACAGGATCATGAAAATAACACACATAGACTACATAAAGGAGGACTTAAAATTTTTGAAAAATATTTTGCTACTAAACAACTATCCCACAAGCACAATCAATAAGATTCTTTTCTCAACTGATATCCGTGACAAGTTGGACGCAAGCGGGGTTGGTGGGAGTTCCATCGTTCCTCAACTTAATGGCAACACAGAAATCAAATATAAGAGCATCCAATACATCCCCAATCTTACGAGCAAAATTAAGACGCTTTTTCGGGATGTCATTCCTATTGCTTAGACACTAGCCAACACAGTGAATAAGCTATTTACACCACTAAAAGATAAAATTAGTACTCTCGCAAACAGCAATGTGGTGTATCTTTTGCAGTGTGACTGTGGCAAATATTACGTGGGGCAAACACAGCAACGCCTGAAAGAACGAAACGCGCTTCATATTAGTGACGTCAAAAGGCACCCAGGGAGATGTACCCTGGCTACCCACCTAAGTAACACTAATCATGATATTATTTTTAATAACATTCAGATCCTTTTTCACGAAAGTAATTTGTCAAGGAGACTTTTCTTGGAAACATTAGCAATTAGAACCGTGAATCCCAATATTAATAGCAAAAACGACTGTAACAACTTTAGCACTATCAACTCAGGTTTAATCCCGCATATGACACACAAAATCGAAAGGAAATACAAAGACATATCTACGTAACATCTAAGTAAAACAAAAGCTTTCTTCAGAGTAGTAAATAAGGGGTATTTCTTTTGCCGAGGTCCTGGGTACGCGTCTGTTGAGGTGAGACGAATTCCTTTACAAATGTCTTCAAACGGAAAAAACAACTGTAAAAATTGAACATATGTTCATGTGTTTTTCATACCGGCCTGGCATCTTTTCCACATACATGTAAAATTTCAGTTTAATACCGCTTAAAGTATGCAACATTAATTGACACGTTTTCTTTTTAACTGTGCCGTGTCCAACTTTTTAAATTGTTTTTTAAAATGTGCTGTAATAATTTCTTTTAAAATTGACGTTACATTAAAGTAACAATATTAAAAATAATGCAATCCATGAATACAATAGATATACTTTTGACCTTATGTGAGATGCATAATAGACATAATATTTTTATGTAAACTACACAGATGTTTTTGTAAGTACAGCTTAAACACTATTCTATTATGTAATAACTAATTATATTTTTGTTTCTCCCATTATATTGTAAAACAGGTCTGATGAAGATTTTGTAATAAATCGAAACGTCAACATAACATCAATACAATTGTGTCTTATTTAATCTATAGCCCATAATTCTGTTTGAAACAGTAATTTTTATTTTCTCTCTCTCTCTCTCTCTCTCTCTATATATATATATATATATATATATATATATATATATATATATATATAGTATAATTTAATTGTTGGGATTGCAGTCAGGGGTAAATCAATTAAATTATACTTCCTACTAAACAGTCACTATTTTACACTATACTATATATATATATATATATATATATATATATATATATTCCAAACAGTGAGTATCCCATTGTTCCTGAAGGCTTCTCTTCACGATTCATTATATTTCAGGCCAAACGCACTCCGGATGCAAGCTTTCTGCAGCACAAACAACCGCTGCACCTCAGCAGAGAATCCCCAGAACACAATGTAGGCAGCACGACTTGCGGTATTATTTACCGATGCCGATGATATCACTCGCAGCGCATAATTAAATGACGATATTTTCCCTGTTAAGTAATTGATGTGGTTCTTCCAGTTCAGCTGCGCATCAATATATAGACCAAGGAATGTCACCGCTTCTGTAGTTGTAAGATCAGTATCATTGTATCTAATTTTTCGTTCATCCCTTTTAAAATACGAGAATTCAATACATTTTGCTTTATTTATACGCACAAGAAACAAGTTAGTAAACAAAGAGAAATAATGGACAACTTAGTGAAACAAAAAGGTGAGTAAGGGGAAGATGAGATTCAAAATTAGTATTGAAAAAGATAAATTCATGGGGATAACAAATCAAAAAATAATAAAAAACAGAAATACCTATAGATGTTACAAACATTAAAAACGGAGACGAACAAGAAAAATTTAAAAAAATACAGTTAAATCGATTCATGCACACCTCATCATAATATTAAAATTGAGATATACAAGATCTTTATTGGATGAATCATAACCATGCAGCAGAAAAACACGAGAATATCACAAACACAGTAAAACACTCAGACATCTTGAAATAATGATAATAACCGAGACCAATAAGGATCTGTGTCAATCTAATAAGAAAAAAACAAACTATGAAATAAAACACAATGAGATTATCTCCTAATTTTAATGATTGATCCATTGGTCTAAAACGCAAGCCGCCACTGAATTGTATAGTATGTGACCATATAAAAACAATATAAAGCATGTACTATTAACATATATGTATATAACTGTACCTATTTACAATAATGTTTTGAAATATTACATTAGTTTTGGTTATCAGTAATATTCTAATATTTGTGCAAAATAATCGTTTTTCAGGCTTTGTAACATCAAATTCCTATTCCTTCGGTTTTGGAAGCTATTGATGAAACGATTTTTTTTCCAGGCCTGTTGGACTATCACAGGTTCTTTACTGGATATTTCTTGTGCGTATCTTCTATGTTCATGCGTTACCTCCTAAAATCCACGCTACTTACTAAGATATATCTGACTGTTTCTGGTTCTTTATTACAAAGTCTGCAGTTAATGTCTCTAACATATAGTCCCATCTTGTTGAGATGCACTTTGACCAGCGCATAACCGATTAGAAGACCAGTTATGGATTCGTTGTCGCTCCGTACTCATATGTAGTATTTCCTCATCTCTCTCCTTGCATGGTTGAACAATAAATTCATTACCATGAATTTGTCAGAGAATTATTGCCCAGCAATGCTTATGTTTTTCATTTACCCAGACTTCCATGTGGTTTTATTTCTGTCCCCTATGTCCTAGCTCGAAGATCGGTTTACCTTGTTTTGGTTCGTCAGGGATTTTAGTTCTTCTAGGCATTCCCAAATCAGTCTTGACGATACTTCATGGCTTTATTTGAATCAACCGGCTGACGAAAGCATTCCTATTATTTTTTATAGCACATTGATGTATGGTATACACTTCAGCCTGAAACACACAGATATAAATTCCCAGTGCATAGTATTTGCTCTGACTAACAGATTAGATTTGTGCTCCAGTGCCAGCTGAGGTTTATGACCCGCCTGGGGACCACGTCTGATCCCGCTTTCTGGTACCCTGCATACCATTTTCCTATTCAATTCTTTCTGAAAGATTCTTAGTTTAACTGCTTAAAGGTTAGGCAGTAATCCATAGATGATATTCTTCATAAGACTGTCTAGAGATCGTACAAGTTAATCAGCTTATTGATTTATTACAAGAGAAACCCTAATAATTTAATCGTATTTCACGTTTAATATATATTAAAAAACAAAGTGGTATAGATCAGAGCTTTAAAATCGTATCTATTTTTAGGAGATTTTGCTTATAGCGTATGTGAATGTGCATATATTTAAATTTGGAGTCTGATATAATAAATGACGTAATGAAAGATGCATGAAATGCCAGAAACATTACAAAATACAAAACTTTTTAGCAGTTTAAACATGATGTATTTTTATTACTGTTATTTATTATTATGATATTATAATTATTCCTATCGTATAATTCCATTTTTCTTAAATTTTATTAACACTATTCTAAACGTGTAATATCTATTTCGATAGGTTGTAGTTATGCTATAACATTACGTTAAGTATAAATAATTAAATTGGGAAAAAACTTAGGATTTCCCCATTTGGTTATACGGATGCAAAGATAAATATCTCTGCTTATTTTCAACCTGTAGATGCTATAATTTTTTAAAGGCTACTCACTCAGCATAACATTTCGTGGCTCATCTGTTTTTGTTTATGTTATTTTTAATGTTATGAATAAAAGAGAAAAAAGTATATTAAAGAGAAGAAGGACAAAAATGCTTTTTTACGGTTTTGATTGAAGGCTGCGTGAATGAGTACTTTGCGAAATTATACAATTTAATCGTTCGTAAAGTTAGTACATTTACGTAATAATGAAATTGTGTTTAAATCTATTATGTCATTAATATTATTATTCCACAACAGTTATTCGACACCGATTATATTCGTTATTAAATGTACAGGTGTATTGCAAGTTAATTACGAAATGCAATATATTTGTAATACATTATGATTTTATTTATAATATATTATATATAACTCATTAACCTTTCGAATGGCGTTCATGAAATAATTATATATATATTTATCATAAGAAACTGAGTGTTTAATAGTTTGAAGTCAGAGATTTAATAAGGAAACATAGTAACCATTGCTTAAATGCAAGTACATTCTAGAAACTCAAAAAAACGGCGTCATATTTATCTTACCTCATTAGATTTTTGTTTTTAATTATTTAATATAAGTTAATATTGATAATAATAAAAATGTGTATTTATTTTCCAATAACATTACAAGTATAAATAATTGCGTAAAAAACCTTAATAGCTAAATAAACATCACAGTAAATACTACAAAAATAATAGTAAAATATGGCAAATATCCTATAAACATCGTGGATGTTACAAAAAGAACCCTCAGGGAAATTTCAGATAGTGACACTTTAGGGCACCACATTGGTTTTCAAACTTCCCCTGAATATTGTGAAACATTAATTATAAAACTTTCCTATATTAATTAAACCCAACTTAAACTAAATGTGTGAAAAGTTATTTAAGAGTTTTCTGGTTCGACACACCAAGAGTATCAGCAACATTACGTCGACAACAGATGTCCCAGAATAGATGCCTTTAGAAGATTAATGGATACTTTCATTAGTAATGGTAGTATTGCTAATTAAAAATCGAGGAAACCTAAATATGGGGTAAATGATGAAAATCAATTAAGAATTCCTACGGCAACAACAGAAAATTTACACGTCAGTACCTATGAAATAAATCGTTTGCTGGATATCAGCCAAACTGTCGTTCTAAAGACGTTAAACTGAAATAAATATCATTGGTAATGAATACATTTATTTTTTAAAATCGAGTTACGCATCATTTTAAAGCTAGATCAGTGTTTGCCAATTGGCAATAACTAAAATAAATGCCTGACCATTTTACTGATAGTGTTATTTTCGAATGAAGCTGGTTTCCATACTAACGGAATAGTTAACAAAAGAAATTTTCATTACTATTCAAATGAAAACCTCCATAGGTGGAGCCTAAATGTATGGGGAGGCACTTTTAGTGATTAAATAATAGGCCCGCATTTCCTTAAAAATAGTAGTAACGGAGAAACTTATGAGTAATTTCTATCCAGCAATTTAGTGGAATTATTGGAAGATGTTCCGCTAAATGTACGAAGAGTTCTAGATGCATCTGCAACTCTTCTATGCTACAGAGAAAAAATATTTTAAATGAAAAGTTTCCAGGAAAGTGGCTAGTCCGTAAGGACAGTATTTACTAGCCTGCTGAGTCTTCAGAAATCACAAAATTAATATCTCTTTATAGGGATCCGTAAAAGAGCAAATATATAGTGCACCTATAGAAATATAACTATTCAACGCTTTACTAATGTTGATTTATCATTTTGGAAGCATGTTCAAAAACGTTTAAAAGTGAACATTTTTTGTTATTTTATAATTTCCTGTTTCTACACCTACTAAAATCAAGTTATTAGTTTGTTTCGTTTTAACCTTTGTTTATTGTGGCATATTCTACATATTTTCTTGAATTATATTGCTGGTATAGTGTGTGTTGTAAATAAGATATATCCATTTTTTTGTCCTGCTCCATACATACAAAAATCATATCTCTTAGCTCATGTTTAGAAGAATTCATTATAAAATCATGCTTGCAAATGTCATGGCTTAGTACACCGTATTCAAATAAAAATCATAAATTTGGCAAAATTATATCCAAAAACGACAACAGCTCAGTAATGGTCGCATTTATGATAATAACGTCTTACATGTTTTTGGTGCCAAATTTAGTAAGCAATTCAAAAATTAACTATAAAAAAATCACTTTTAGACAAACATATGTAGTGTAACTTTATTCAATTTTCTGCAAATATCAGTTTGTATTACGACCTTTTATTATAAACAACGCTACCAAAAATTGTGTCTATCTAATACGCCGTTTTCGAGAAATATAGGTTTATAAAAGCATTGTATTATTCAGAAAAATGGTAATAAGTCGAAAAAATTTAATTTTAAGCCAATACTATCTTACCACTTTTGACTAAAGAATTATACAGAGAATATAAAAGTGTAGTAATATGCATGATGTTCAATTTAAAAATGAAGTGTGACCACCACACGACTTTCTTATACGCATGAGCGTTTCAAACTATACAATTTTAAGAATTTTTTTACACAAAAATTATTCAAAATTCTATTCTAAGTACTTCTATTCTCTTAATAAATCGCTATAGAATACATACTTTGCAAGATATTCGATAAAAAGTGCTACTCCCTAAGAGTAAAAGTGTTACTTCCGGTCCGAATTTTGAAATTTCATTTATACAAAAAATATTGAAAATCTAGCACTAAATACTTTTGTGCTCTTGGTAAATATATATAGAATGCATAATTTACGACATATTTGCAAAAAATCGCTATTCGATAACAGTAAAAGTGGTACTTCCGGTCTGAATTTTGAAATTTCTTTTATACAAAAGATATTGAAAATTATGTTTTAAATACTTTTATACTCGTAACGTACCTATCTTAAACGCATGACTTGCGAAATATTCGCAAAAAGCTGATTTTCGATAGGAGTGAAAGACCTACTTCCGGTAGGAATTTCGAAAAACGTTTTAAATAAAATTGTTCTCAATTTTAATTTTAAGTACATATGAATTCTTTATAAATTTGTTTAAACTTAGTAGTGGACGAAATATTGGCAAAATTCTAAACTACTACTTCCGGTGTGTCGATTTTACTGAAAATCTAGTCAGACCTCAAAAAGGAGATTATACCCGTAAATACAAAATTGGGAATTGATACCTATAGCGGTTTGACCGCTATCGTGGTCACACACAGACAGACACTCACAGACATTTTTTAAAAATCACTTTTTCGGTATCAGGGGACTTCAAAACGTGGACATCTGTAAACATGTCGAGGTCGAAAATTTTCATCATCACAATACTTCCTTATACTACGTATAAGAAAGTAAAAAACTATAATCATGGTGAGCCACCAAGTTATGGAACTCTGTATAATACAAAATAATTTTAAAAGGTGCATCTAATAAGTGGTTATTCAAAGGAGAAAACTACTTCGAAAATCTTTTCTCGTAAAGACACAACTTTCTCGTTTTTTTACTATTTAGGTCTTGTTTATATGGGAATATCGATAAGTCTTTTTCGTGTTTTTCTTAATCTTAGAGAAAAGCAAGTTATCTTTGTTTTTCTTTTTTGATATTAGTGTATGAAAATTCTACTGCATTCCTAGAGCGATCGCAAATACGTTTCAGCACCATTCCAATTGACTTAAAGTTTACGTGATTAGATTAACATTTCCAGTTGAATGTAAACCGTCTAATGTGGTTTTTTTTGCGTGTTTAAATATATAATTCTATTTTGTTTTGAACATCTAATGTTTTAAAGTACATAGCCGTAGTTAAATTTCATTTTTAAATATACTGGATGATTACCCGAAGTTATAATAAGTCATTTATATTCAGAACGCTTCTAATGTTCGCCATATATCTGTGCTATTATTGTTATTGTTGACATTTCTCCAATTGATGTTAGAATGTTTCATGAAGCATATTTTGCGAATGTTTAACAATAGCATATATTTAAATATTTGCTTTTTATCTATTACATATTGTTCCACTTTCAATGGGTTTGATTTCAATCTACTGCCATTCTTCAATGCGAAGTTAGTTCTTCTAGAGAAATCACTAAATTCGTTTTTATTATATAAGTATTATTATTATTTTATATATTATATAAAATAATAATAATACTTTATATATAATATTCGTCGCAGGTTCACTATAAACATCGTCAATACATAATACATACATATAAAACAATATGACAAACATTATTTTATATAAAAAATGAGGTGTGGCCACCACACGACTTTCTTATACGTATGAGCGTTTCAAACTATACAATTTTAAGAATTTTTTTATACAAAAATTATTCAAAATCCTAATCTAAGTACTTTCATTCTCTTAATAAGTCGCTATAGAATGGTTACTTTGCAAGATATTCGAAAAAAAGTGCTACTCGCTAAGAGTAAAAGTGCTACTTCCGGACCGAATTTTGAAATTTTATGTAGACAAAAATAATTGCAAATCCAACTTTAAATACTTTTGTACTCTTAATAAATATAGCATATTTGCAAAAAATCGCTATTCGGTAAGAGTAAAAGTGATGCTTCCGGTCCGAATTTTGAACTTCTTTTTGTACAAAAAATATTTAAAATTATCATTTAAATACTTTTATACTCGTAATGTTAGGCAGGTACATTACATTCTCAAATGGGAGCTTATATCTACAGCGGTTTGACCGCTATCGTGGTCACACACAGACAGACACACAGACAGACAGACAAACATTTTTTTAAAACCACTTTTTTGGTATCAGGGGACTTCAAAACGTGGACATCTGCAAAAATCTCGAGATTCCCGTTAAGCTAAGTATGTTATTGTTTATAAATATATGTCTGGACGAGTCGCGACATCTTAATTTAAATAACTGTCTAATACACCGTAATAGGCATACAGTGCTGCTTGCGTATTTACAGTTTCACGTATTATCTTCAAAGCATAGCAGAAACTTTCCAACCGGCCAAATAAGAATTGAATGTGTGGCTTCCAGTTCAACTTGTCATCCAGGATCAATTCAAGAAACCTGATGTCCTCACATGGCGTAAGTATGTAATCGTTGTGGTTAACAGTAAAATCTTTGATCAGTTTATTGGAGAACACTATAACCTTAGATCTGTCCACATTCAGCTTGAGATTATTATCTTCGAAGTATTCTTGCACTTCAAGTAGTGGTTTATGGGTGGTGGTTGTTAAGTCATTTATTGTTGGTGCTCTCATCACCAATGAAGCGTCATCCGCATATAGTGAAATGTTACAACTGTTTCTCACCTGAAGATCATTCATATAGGGGGATAGGGCCCAGTATGGATCCCTGCGATACCCCCTGCCCAATATCTTTCCATGACGAAATCAGTTTTTTACCATCTGCAGTGATTCTAACACATTCTTCCTGTCATTCAAGTAATATTTTAATAAACCTTATGCTGTTCCTCGGAAACCCATCATTTTTAATTTGGTAAGTAGAATTTCATGCTCGACACGATCAAAAGCTTTTGATAGATTCATGAACACCCCAACAACAAACTCACCATTATTAATTCCGTTTAAGATGTATATTATTACTTGTGTTCGTGGATTTATTCTTCCTATACGCGCCTTGTGTCGTCCTTAAGAGGCTTAATTAATCCTATTTTGTTTTGTTTTTTGGAATTTAGTGTTAGCATGAAGTTGTTAATGAATGCTACTCTATCTAAGCTACATCCCAGATTATACTGGTTTTGTATCAGTTTCAGATCATTATCGTCTTGTCTTAGTTTACCAGTAGTATTTTTCACCAAATATCATGTTGCTTTTATGGCATTTGAAGATTGAAGCAAGTAGTTGGAATGCAATACCCAGAATAATACTCCTTCGTTATTTTGTTACTCAATACACCTTCGTATAGTTCTTGCTTTAATTGACATTTATTTTTTATTTCTGGAGCAAGCCACGTAAGCTTTTCATTATTCCCCTTTTTGACGGTTTTAGTTGGACATATTTAATCTATAACCATTTTTAGTATATTTGCAAAATGGACGTAACTTTGATTGACCTCAGTGCTACTTAAACATTATGTCTAATCTACCCCACCCAGTTTTTCATATATGATGTGTAGATTCCCTTCATCAAAGAATCTTTTTCTGTAAACTTGATCTTCCACAACTTCAGTATTCAACCACGGTATTTCCTGACCTCGATGGTCCGATAAGGCCGTGGTTATCACTTTACGCTCATAATTTGTGACATTAATAAAAATATTGTCATTAGGGTAGCTGATGTTTTGCTTATACCAGTGTTTTCAAATATGGTCTGCTGCAGAATACATACATTCAATATGATTTTAAATGAAAGTATTTTACTACATGAAGTATTTAGGTTTAGTATGAGGCTGAAATCACTACGTAAAAGAATAACGTAGTCTTTATGCTTTTCGGTAGCCGTATCTAAGATCATATCTAAAGACGTTAAAAAGATATCGACGTTTCCTGAGGACGGTCTATATATATTTCACACAATCGTTTGAAATATTTCCATTTTTATTGTACTACACTCTATATCCATCTCAAGACTCTTATTTTTCAGAGTATGCATTTCTTCATAAGGGATTCCCAGCCTTACGAAAATTCATGATGGGGCTCGTGCATTTTTGTGATTTAATTATCGAGTTTAACCCTCTATGGTCCAAATTTTCAAACATTTCAAAAAAGAATTAACTGCTATTTTTAATTTATTTAGTATACTACTATTGTTAAAAACCTAAAACTATTAATATCTATCCATCCCTATACATTTTAGGGGATGTTACTTGTAAGTTACATCGGGCAATAAAACTTAAAAATTTCAACGAAATTTATTCATTATGAAATTTATAAAAACAATTTTGCGAAGGAGTTAAGCACAAATGTACTTTACATTTACAACAAAAAATTTTTGGAATACCATCACACCGTGGAAATTTACATCTTCCTCTTTTTGCTTGGAACGTAGTCCAATGTCCTATACTATCCCTTCGTGTATCTAATGTTGGCATTTCGGCAATCTTACCTCTTTTAGATTTTTTTTTCAATTTCGTGCTGTAAACTTGAAGAGCTAGGACGCCCTTTTTTCTTTGGTCTTGTATGCCACCATGGCGCATAAAACTAAATGAATATATATATATAAATGAATTGGCAAGATCTGCTTTGAACTGAAGTAAGCTCAGTTGCTCTTTTTTTAGGAATCTGATTTAGTGTATCTCTTCTGTATAAAAACCAACTGTTTACAATACATGAATGAAAAAGATGAAAATAAATTTTATGATAGCATTTTTTACTGCGGATTCTTGTCCGAATCTACCAAATCGACTCCCCCCATAAACTGATTGTAAATAGCAACTGCATTAGGACAATCTACATCAATTTTACTTTTAGATTTAGCATCCCAGCGTTTGACTTGTGCTGTAGGATAAACTCCGACAAAGGAACTCAGTAGATGCACCGGTTTATTGTCATACCATTTTGTAGTTATTAGTTCAACACCTTCTATCAGTGTTTTCATTTCTTCTACAGACACTCTCCCTCTCCTTTTCATTTCTTTGTCACATATAAATTCACATCCTTCTAAACGATTAGGACGCACAGTTCCTAAACTATGAATGCCCATTTTATGTAGTTCTATTTGTAATTGAATACTATTGAATCAGTTATCAAAATATATTTTATGATACAGGTTTCTAGGTACTATTTTGACAAACGTAAAACTACGTTACCATTAACACCTACATCTGGAAGATCAGGATCGTGATCAATAGCTCCAGTGTAGAGCTCCCAGTTGTAAACTATGCCATCAGAGCCACATAGAACAAATGCTTTGTATCCCCATTTTTTAGGTTTTGCTTTCATGTATTGTTTTATGGAATGATGACCTTTATATGGTATCATTTGTTCATCTACACATATTTTTCCCCCATAGGAATTTTATTGAAATTTTTGACTATCGAATCAATAAATGGGTGAATTTTGTACAGTTTATCTTTGCCTCCAGCCAAAAGATTATTATTGTTGAAATGAATTTTTGATTTGAGCTGTTCCCATCTATTCCTAGACATTGTTTCTGCTATTTTTGCGACCCGAGTTTCTTTTTGCCAGCACATTCTGGTTCGAGGCAAACCATAAATGGACATATAGAATGCTTTTCCTATTAATCTTTCCAGTTCCTCAATGCAAAGCGAAAGAGGCCGAGTAATATCTGTTTGAAGAGAATATAGGTTACTCTGTTCTACAATGTATTGTAAGCTGTCTGTAGTACCACAAGAGTGTGCCAATTGTTTCCCCACTGAGTGGTAATTGACCTTTCCAGGGATATATTGGTCGAATTTGTGTGGCCTTCGTTTTTTTCTTCGGTTTGTCGGAGAAATTCGCCAATGGAAGTTCATCCTCTGTATTTCAATCAGATTGGTTATTTTTTTCCTCTAAGTCCGATCCAGGTATTGGAGAGGAAGCATTTTTTAGTTCTTCGTCGTCTTCTTCTAAAAAAAAGAATCTGATTCTTCCGCCAGTATAACACCCTCTTCATTCGAGTCTTCATCGCTTTCACTCAAGTCTGGATCATCAGAATCTTCTGGGTTATCTGGTGGTAATTTAGTAAACATGTGAACGTTTTTTGTATTTGAAGATTTTCCATAGAAGACTGATGGAACCATATTAATGCTATAAAGAATAAAATTTTTATTGGTCCGTTGTGGCTCGTTGTAACTTTGAAGTAACATACCTATTTTTCTCTGTCAGAACGAAAATTAGCAAGTTCTTTGTTTCACAAGTATTCACACATAATAATGATACAATGTAGAAATCACCAAATATTTTTAGATTATTGTTTCTTACTTTATTTTACGATCAATTTTCATTCATTTTGCAAGTGCATGCAACTTAGGCGCCATTACTGGTGGGTGAATGCTACATTTCAATTTACTTTTTGAAATGTTTGTTAGATGGCGCTATATGTGTACATTTCTGAATCCATGATGTTACCTTAAAGTTACGATAGTCCGTAAAGGTTGGATAACTACTATTTCAGTAGATTTTTTTTTCTGGTATGTTCCTTTGAAGTCACATAGGGCCATAGAGGGTTAACATGATGCGATATTGTAGCCCTCCACCCATACATACTCATGGGCACAGGTTTTAGTCAATGTTCAGTGAAGCCAATACATCAATAGGTTTACTATAATTATTCAGTAGGATATTTAGATAATTAGTTATATTCATTAAACTTTTTTAGAAGAATTTACTTCATTTTTTAGATTTAATTCCTTTGCAGTTAGGTGCCTATTGGGAGATTTTACGCGCTCAAGATCTGATAGACTGCAAGTCAATTTAAAAGAGGATGTAATTTTTCAAAATTAATATTTTTTATAACCTGAGAAGATAAATGACTAATGATTTTTCATACAGTTGTTTCTACGTGTATATGTAAATGACCCACTTTCTCAGAACCTCTGATTTGCAATGTGTCCAGTCCTTTTCCATGAACTACTTTTGCCTCTCTTTTTTTTATTTAAGTTACTACTTGCAAATCTTGTTTATCAATATTGCTGTATTGTCGGTCGTTGACACCACTCGAATTTTGTGCATCTATTTCTTTGGTATATTTATTCTTTTTTGGTATTTTTAGTTTTTCAGAGTAGATAGATGATTTCTTTTCTTACGATGTGTTGGCTTTTTGTATCTGGTGTTTTCCAGCTGGTGATTTCTTTTTGTTTGAGAGGTTAATGCACTCCATTATCTTTACTTTGGTCGTCACATCGCGGCGGCATCAATTTTACTTAATATGATGATCTCTAAGTCGTCACTTACTTTTTTATCCTCCAGTTTCTTGTGTTCTGTATCTGAGGTTAAGTTAATGATACACTTTCCACACGTCCAATTGTTCATATTTTCTTCCTCTTCTATTTTCAGATACTCATCAATTAATATTTTAACACACCCTATGTGATAACATCATAAACTAAAAATTATGGTTCATAATAAAGGTTTGAAAGAAGAACTGAAACAAAGGTGGCATTTACTACAGGGCTCTGTGCTCGGACCCCTATTATTTTTGATATTTATAGATGATATTACAGTTAGTCTCCAATGCAATCATCTGTTATATGGTATAGATTTAAAATTATCTTCTAGCGTGTGTTCCAATGAAGATAGCGATAGACTAGAGCACGATGTGAATTACTCTCATAAATGGAATTTTAAAATCTTTCTAAACTTGAATATTGGTATTTATGACAATCACTCGAAAAAGTAGTTTTATGTCTCGCAGTTACAATATATGGGGTACATCTCTCAACAAAGTCAATAATTTTAAAGACTTTAATATTTGTAACTCATATTCAGACAACAATAAATGACCGTAATCTTCTTGACCCTATTGAAAGGATATTTTATTGGGTATAATAATTTATATCTTTGCTTAATAGAAGATAATCTTTTTAATCTGTTTTTTATTTACAAATAATTGAGTGAGTTTATAGATTGTAACGCAATCGATTTCTTAAATTTTTATATTCACATTTTTTTCATTTTGCCTTGTAATACTTGTCACCATTATTGTTGACCAATTACTCTGCCTGTCGTAATATTAATAATTATTGTTCTCATTTTGACTGGTTAATATCACTTTATCAAATGTAATTATATGTCAACAGAATAATGCAATGAGTGAGACGAAGATTGAGACGGGGAATATGCGATAGATGGGAACGTTAAGGAGTTGAGAATGTATACTATTCAAAAGGCAGTTTTCAAGAAAACTTGAAATAACTTTGATGTTATATTCAAGCCTACCAAAAAATCATTATTTCACATGGCAAATAGCATTTCTTAATTCGCTGATATTTCAGTGAAAGAATAAAGTGATTTCTAACGAATAATTGCATTATTTTTTCTATAAATGATTGATAAAATACTCTGGTTCGTGTTGAAACTAATGGTACAAGAATACGATATAAACCCATTAACCAAAGGTAGAAACAAAAAATGAGGTGTGGCCACAATACGACTTTCTTATACGTATGGGCGTTTTGAAATTATAGAATTTTAGGAATTCTTTTATACAAAAATTATTCAAAATCCCATTCTAAGTACTTCTATACTCTTAATAAATCTTTATAGGATGCATACTTTGCAAGATATTGGAAAAAAGTGCTACTCGCTAAGAGTAAAAGTGTTACTTCTGGTCCGAATTTTGAAATTTCATGTATACAGAAAACATTGCAAATCAAGCTCTAAATACTTCGCTTCTGTTCTTGATATACATGAATGACATCCCGAGGATGACACCACATACAACGACCATGTTTGCCGATGACACACAGAAAGATGAAATCAGTGGCGAAGGGGCTTCTACATTAAGGAATTTTAGCGAGTGGTTTTCCCAAAATAACCTACAACTAAATATAAATAAAACAAAATGTATTTAATTCTCGTATTTTAAAAGGGGTGGAAGGAAAATTAGATACAATGATACTGATCTTACAACCAACGGTGACATTCCTCGGTCTATATATTGATGCGCAGCTGAACTGGAAGAACCACATCAGTTACTTAGCAGGGAAAATATCGTCATTTAATTATGCGCTGCGAGTGATATCGGCATCGGTAAATAATACCGCAAGTCGTGCTGCTTACTTCGCATATGTCCATTCTCGACTGAGATATGGCATTGTGTTCTGGGGATTCTCTGCTGAGGTGCAGCGGTTGTTTATGTTGCAGAAAGCTTGCGCCTGGAGTGAGTTTAGCCTGAAATATAATGAATCGTGTCGAGAAGTAATATATGAAATGGAATGAATAAATGAAAACAAACAAACAAACTTTTATGCTCGTAATGTACCTGTCTAGAAAGTATGACTTGCGAGATATTCGCAAAAGACTGATTATCGAAAAGGGTAAAAGACCTACTTCCGGTAGAAATGTCGAAAAACTTTTTTAATACAGTTTTTCTCAAATTTAATTTTGAGTACATTTCAATTCATAAATTTGTTTAAACTTAGTAATTGACGAAATATTGGCAAAATTCGGTTTTTTCACTGAAGTGAACTTCTACTTCCGGTCTACTGATTTTACTGAAAAACTAATCAGATCTCAGAAGGGAGATTACACTCGTAAATACAAAATTTGGAATTGATATGAATATCCGTTTGATCGCTATCGTGGTCACACAGACAGACGTTTTTTAAAAACCACTTTTTCGGTATCAGGGGACTTCAAAACGTCAAAAATTAGGGCAAAAATATCGAGGTCGAAAATTTTCGCCATCGCAATACTTCCTTATACTACGTATGAGAAAGTAAATGAAATAAGGCACTTTGAGGTGGTCATTTTTTTTAATTTTCGAATTAAGACATTTCAATCACTTTCCAAATTTGGAGAACTTTGAAAGACTTTGTGGACATCGAGGTGGAAGGTATAATTGAGGTAAAAGATATAATTTTAATACAAAATTTAGCATTTGATTCGGGTGCATGGGTACACTCTTTTGTACATTTTGTTACCAGCTAAAAAGATGTTAGAGCTAAAGATGTCAAAAAGTTATCAAGAAAAAAGAATGTTATTATGAAATATACGCTGCATAAACTGGCTGCGAAAGCGTTTTTTATTTTAATTTTGGAGATTTTTTGGCTCGTAAGTAGTAAATAGTAAGAAAAAGATCAAAAGTTTTGAAAATAGAAGATTACTGCAAGTTCCTTTCTGAAGTACGAGTAGGTATAGTAAGAGTTCTGGGAAATAACTGGGAGTTATTTGATTTAAAAAAATTAAATAATTTGTTCAACATTCGAGATTCTAAAGGACTTTTTTCAAAAATTAAATGAAAAAGTAACATTTCGAATAGAAAAATTTAGCAAAACTGGTACTTTCGCTTCCGTTAGCTATATTTTGTACAAAGTGTCGCCTCTAACCTCTTTATATGTCAGAGGAAGAAAAAATTGAATTCCGAAGATTATAGGGTAATTCGAGGATAGTTGGACCACGCGGAGAGATGGTCCAGTTCGAAAATCTGAACTATTTCTTGTCAGATGGCGCTATGCTACCATAAGCGAACTGCATAGTCTCAAACGACTTGTGTGTGGAAGAGAGCATTGAGATATATTAAGAATTAGCTGTGTTATTACTGAGTCATTATTTGACGACTGCTGAAAATTTTTAGCGCTCGGATGTTTTCATCAACTGCGTTACTTATAGTAAGTTTTTAGAACTTTGCTGTAATTATCTAATTAGTATAGGCTTCGTAGACGTACCTAACCTCACAAAACTTCGAATTCGTCTTTACCAATGAAAAGACGAAGTGGTCCATCTCTCCTATGCGTTTAGGATAGATGGACCATTTTTTTATGGGACAGTTGGACCTGCTTTAATTTGCAATAAAATTTACCTACATTTCTTAAACACGGCGTCATTACATTCAGTTCTTATTGAAAAAAAAAATACTTCCATTAAATAGTCTATAACAGTATAGGTAGGTACAAAGTACAAGCGTAAAGCTCCAATGTTTTGTAGGACCGAATATGCCAAATATTTACACAAGGAAAGGTAATCTACACCGAGGAAACTGGACGTCCAGAGCACTTCAAGATGCCTTAACTGCCGTAGCAAATGGAGCAATGGGGTTGAACGAAGCTGCTAGAAATTTTGGAATACCAGCAACCACATTGAAACGTAGAAAACGAAATGGTAATCCTACGAAACAAAATCGTCTCGGTCCGCCATCGTCTTTGGGCGAGGATGCAGAAATCAAATTAGTGCGACATATCAAAAAGCTTCAAAAATTTGGTTTTGCTCCTACCAGGGATGTACTCCGTAGAATGGCGTATGACTTGGCTGAAAAGATGAATATTAAACACAAGTTTAACAGAGCCACTGGTAAAGCAGGGTTCGTTTGGCTTCAGTTGTTTTTAAGGCGCCATCCGGATCTATCGGTGCGAAAGTCGGAGGGAGTATCCCTTCTTCGCTCACAAGGAATGTCAAGAAAAGCTGTATCAGATTATTTTAAACTTCTAGAAAACACTCTTATAGAAAACGACTTATTGGAAAAACCCGGAAATATTTACAACATGGATGAAACCGGCCTTCAACTCAATAATAAGGCCGGACATGTGGTCGCTGCAAAAGGCTCTAAAACCATCTCTGCTATAACTTCTGGTGAAAAAGGAGAAACAATCAGTGTTGTAGCTTGTTGTAATGCTGAAGGGTCATTTTTGCCCCCGTATTGCATTTTTAAAGGGAAAAATAAGAAGGACAACTGGGCTGACGGTATGCCACCTGGTTCTTCTATTAGGATGTCCCCCAAGTCGGCATACGTTAACAGTGAAATTTTTCTTGATCGGTTAAAAAATCATTTTGTCCCTAGAAAAAGACCTGGTAAAGTACTTTTACTACTGGACGGACACACTTCGCATACTAATTCGATTGATGTGTTAGAATTTGCTGAAGAAAATGAGATAATTCTATTGTGCTTTCCGGGTCATACCACTCATTATTTGCAACCACTGGATCGAGCTTTTTTTAAATCGTTGAAGTCGCATTACTATGCGGAATGCAATAAATTTATAAGAATCAAACCAACAAGAAAATTGAATAGAACAGTGTTTGGAAAACTATTTGGAGATTCGTGGAACAAAGCAGCCACCGCGCAAAATGCTATTTCTGCCTTTAGGGCTACTGGTGTTGTGCCACTTAACCAAGATGCAATTCCTGAGTATGCCTTTTTAATGCTCGATGATGATAACGTTCAGCCACCAAATTCATTCCAACCATCACCGAATCGTTCAAACTCACCACAACCGGGCCCATCACACGAATATGAAACTCGGCGATCTTGCACTCCGCCGATTCAACATTCTCGGACTAACAATCAAGTATTGGTAGAAACACCAAAGAAAACTCCAGGAAAATTGCTGGATGAAGTTTCCCCGATCCCAGAAATTAAACCCTTAAGTGAAGTAAGAAAACGTGGAAGAAATGTGGCAACAGTTCTTAATTCAAGTAAGAATATTAAAGCCATGAAAGAAAAAAGTGATTCAAAACAGAAGAAAAAGAAAAATTTAAAGAACACAGCAAAGATGGGTGCAAAACAAAATCAAATGAAAAGGAAAACCAAGAAAAAAATTCAATCGCCTGAAAACTCAGATTCGTCGATGGATTACGAGAGTCCAGAATTGAATGACTCTGAAGATAGTGGAGATGAAGATTATGAAACCACCTGCGCTGGTTGTGGGGAGAACTACATAAAAACAAAAAAAGTTGAAGACTGGATCAAGTGTATTCGATGTGGACGATGGATGCACGAAAACTGCACCAAATATTTGAATTTTTGCGATATTTGTGGCAAACATGCCAAGAAATAAAAATTTTCTTGTATTTAAATGCCACTACAATATATATTTTTTGTTCTTTTTGTTTAAAATACTATTTTACTTCTTTTTTTATTGTGTGGACCATCTCTCCTTGCCCTGTAGGAGAGACGGACTGATTAGTCACATTTTATTTTATTTTTTTTTGTTCGAATGTAACGTTTAATTTTCTTCTTAAGAATGTCAATTAGAAGAATAAAGCCTATGTTAGGATCCCACGAGTAATTATTACCTCACCATTGAAAATAAAATTTTTGCAGATTTTTCAAAAAAAGTGGTCTAACTCTCCTCGAATTACCCTATTGAAAGAGAAAACTGCGTTTTGAAAAATACCTCCTCCAATGTTAGGGGTTAGAAACAGAGAATTTTGGAGGCAGAAAGTAAAGGAGGTCAGGGCCCGACTTGGATTGTAAAGCCGTTTAGGAAGAGGAAGAATTTTTGTTAGGAATTATTAAAATTGTTTTTCTTTAAATTAATTTATGTTTCTGTGATGGGATTTAAGTAAATTAAGTAGCTCGTGGCCTGTGTCGAAAATGTGTCGAGCAATATTTAATTTTTCCGGTCTGTTGTATCTGAAATGTGCAACGTGTTCTTTGTAACGAGTTGAAATTGAACGCCTAGTTTGCCCTACATATTTTTGATTACAATCTTTACAGGTTATTTCATAAATACCAGATTTTTGATCTATCTCAATTTTATCTTTAGCGTTCCCTAAGAGTGATTTTAATGAATTGCCAAATTTAAACGCGGTTAGAAGTTCCTGTTCAAATTTCGTGTGACTGAATGATACGGCAAAGAAACAAACTTATTCCCAAGAGTTTTTTGAGGTAGCAAACATGTAGTATCCCGAATTTGTTTCTTAAATTTATGTCTCCTAATAAGCTTACTTACTACTTCTGGATCGGAACCATTGTACTTCGCGATTTTTTAAACTAAGTTCTTTTTCATATCTATCTTTTGTAAGAAAAAAACTTAACAACCGATGGATAAGAAAATTAAAAGAAACCAACTCTTGCTGAAAACTATGATTTGAATCCGCTGTTATAAACTTGTTGACGTTGGTTTCTTTTCGGAAAATATCTATTTCTATTTTATTATTATTCTTTTTAACCAAAACTTCTAAAAATGGTAGTTGATCATTGTTTTCCCTTTCTATTGTGAAATTAATTGTAGTGAATTTCGAGTTTAATTCAAATAAGAAGTCATCCAAATCACAAAAGTTAGTATTAAAAATCGCGAAAATATCGTCAACGTACCTTGTCTAAAGCTAAGTGTTCACCATTGCTAACTTTGTTATTATTGAAGCTACGAAGTCGGTTAAATAAGCAAACTAGTAGGAGTTTTTTTGCTGATTAAGCTAGTCAAAACGGAGAAACAATTACAGAGCTAGTTTCTGAGATATTCACAGAAGCAACAAATTTTTAAATGGAACATCCTGTATATTTCGTCATTTTTTGAAAGAGAGTTAAATTTCAAACAAGAAGTAAGTAATACACTATCGTCCTAAATTTAAAAATAAGCGACTTAAAACCACTCACACTCTTTGATTATTATTACTTTTATATGTAAGTAGGCGATGAATATAAAATGAAATAAAAGATTACTTATAAACGTCAACGAGTTTGTAAACATAATCTGTTTTGTAATTAATTGTCGCTACCTATCGTTAACAGTTTATTACTGGTTCTTAGATCTACTAAAATGCCTTTCGCACATCTAGAAAAAATACGATATGCTTGAAGCTTATCTGTTTTGCAGAAGAAACACAGTGGAAGCATTGGCATATTATTGTAACAAATTTCCGGACTGTGAAGCACCAAAGGATTTATAATCAACGAAGAAACGGAATTACGAGTGATGGCATATTTTGAAGCATTTCCTCTAAATTCAATTAATGACATTACGCGAGAATTGGATGTCAATGATGCACTGTTCAACTTATTTTAAGGAAACATAAACTGCATCATTACAAAACGAGAAGGGTACGCACAATATTACCAGAAGATGCAGAGAGATTAATTTTTTATAACTGGCTAATTAATTTCATCAATGTGACATCCAGATAATTTTAAACTTATTTTGTGGTCAGACGAATCTAACTTTTCAACTAAAGGTATGTGTAATAAAAGAAACCAACATTATTGGTCTCGACAGAATCCTATGATAGAGGATCCACGATACCCGTAGCATCGGTTTAGCATAAATATTTGGTGTGGCATACTAGGTTCTCGAGTTATTGGTCCAATTTTCTATCACGGCACCCTAACAAGGATACGTTATGTTCAACTATTAGCGCCAGTTTTCGAGAATCTTCTAGAAAACCTACCATTAGTTGATTACCAGCGTATACATTTTCAACAGGATGAGGCGCCTGCTCATAATTATCATGATTCTGCTACTATGCTTGGTAGACTCTTTGATAATAGGTGGATAGGAACAAACGTAGAAATTCCTTGGATTCCACGATCCCCTGATTTGACACCTTTAGATTTTTATCTGTGGGGTTACATCAAAGACGAAGTTTATAAACAACAATGTAGAAATGTGGTGGGGTTGGAAAACAAAATTAGAGACGTAATAAATAATTTTCCTGCTAGAACTCTCCTAAAAGTGACAAGAAGTGTTCTCAGAAGAGCTATGAAGTGTATTGATCAACAAGGCCATACCTTAGAACATTTACTGAGATAAAAAAAAATTATAAATTTATCACTTTTTGTTGCTTGCCGTTTTGTTATTGAATATTTCATATGATTTAATGTAATAAGATTTATAACTAGTTAATTACTTTCCATCGCCTACTACTCAAAAAGTTTAAGTGCTTTTTATTCGCTTATTTTTAAATTTAGGACTATAGTGTATTACCTACTTTTTGTTTAGAATTCAACTGTCTTTCAAAAAATGTCTAAACATACAGGATGTTCCACTTAAAAATTTGTTGCTTTTGTGAATATCTCAGTAACTAGCTCTTCAATTGTGTTAGCAATGGTGAACACTTAACTTTAGACACGGTGTATATACGGATGTCGTTTGTTAAGAAATCAGTGTTATCCCACTGGTGATTTGGTGAAGAGCATATCTTCTAAGGTTACACCTTAGCCAAAAATACTACGTTTAACACTCTTTTTTGTTTTATACAGATTTCTACTGAAGATGGCATCTTAGTTGTCGAAATACGTATATAGAGTTTTTATATATTCTTTGTGGTAAGGAATTTTTCCTTTTGCATTGTATTTTAGATTTTTAGCCACAGTCTCCACCCATATTGACGTTTACTGGCACGTACTATTTTTGTCCTTTGTAAGGAGGAATTTGTTGTACAATAAGTTTTTATTTATCATTGATTATTCTATAGTATAAAATCATAATAAGGTTGCAAAATTTGAGAATTATCAAACTTCAATATAGGAAAACATTAAACAAAATTAGTAAATATCTGTTGAGATTATATTATTAGAACTGGTGAATAATATCTATCGAAAATAATAATGTAATTAACAAAGATTATAAACAATGACTAAACGATATATTACAAAATATTTTCGTATGGATCTTCGAATAATTGTCTTTACACGAATTTATCTATATATTTATTATCGTGGTTCATTCTATTTACAACAGAGAAATGTTAAATTACAAAGTAGATGATTTAAAGTATGCTATTTTTGGGGTAATGTATAAGAAACGCATTGTAAATAATGTAAAGGCAAACCTTCATTGAAAACATAATATATTTTGCCTGTGATTTGCCAAGACAAACCCCCGCAGTTGTGGGGGTGGCATAACATAATAAATCAGTCATTAGTATAATTTTTATATTCTAAAATAGTTTAGGTACCAGAATTTCTGCTGTTTACATTGTTTTAACACGCCAGTTTAGGCTGTACGTTTTAAAAACCGAAAATACGCAATATTGTTATTTTTATTTTCTGATATTATTCACGATCTACGACGTCATTCAGCTATGCGTCTACATCGAAGACTTCCAAATGAATACAACTTCAAATCATATTTCTAAACGATAGAGATATTAGACCGTCACGTATAAATTACGAACTTCTTTTTCAAGTTGATTACAAAACTATCTTTAAAATTTGTTGTGAGAAATTGTTAATAATATTGGGGTAGTTTGATAAGTGTAAGCATAACCACATTTTTTAATATTTTCAGTTCGTTGAAACAGGAAACATTGTCATACTCTACAAAATATGTTCTAACAATACTATTCGATGAGAATTTCATCACTCCGAGTTAAATGTTTAACTTACTAAGTCAGGAGAGAGAGTGTCGAATCCTAGTTCACATTCACATATTTTGGCATTGCAGTATTTTATGTCAATAATGAAGAGTTAGCAGTCCTTGTCCCAGTGTCTCTTTCAAACATCCAATAATCGTGTTCTTTTGTTGTTTGTTCCTTTCCAAATAGTCGACCAGGGTAACCCCTTTTGAATCCCAAAATGGTAGTAACTTCTAACTTTTCACCCAATAAAACAAACCTTGTCGACGTCTTTGGAACAGTCCACTGCTTTGAAAATAAACAATCTTTAACGATGGCGTAGAATTACCATAAATATAATCAACCATGCTGTTTTGCTTTTCTATGAAATGTGCTACTCTAAAGAATGACACATGTCAATAGTGGTGTTTTTAAAGAAATTGTGATATAATTCATAGAAATTCAACAAAATTTCAAACTAGTTTTCATCTAAATTCTAATGACTATGCTTGTAAAATATTGTATTTTCTTTTAAATAATAGTAAAATCTTATATATTGATTGACTTGTATCTGTTAACGCGAGAAAAGTTATTGTGATTTAGAAGTAGAAGACGGCTGTACAGAAGATAGCTTTTTAAAATATATAACTGAACAAACAAACAGCCTTTAACGATGGTGCAGAAGACGAGGCAATGAGAAGCAATATTACAAATATTAATTGAGCAAATTGACATATCATTTATAAGCAAACTTGGAAGACATTGGACATAAATTCTGCATAATCATATCCAATTTTGATGAGTAACAAAACTTTACGTACTTACGTACTAATTTCATAAATTGAGAGCTCATGCAGTAACAACACCACCAAGTTGAATGGTGTCGTCAAGTAATTCTATCAGAAATAGGCGAGTCTACTGGTTGAAATTCCAGAAAAAGGCAAATCAACGTAGTTTAAATTATTATGATAAGCTGTAAGAATACAGAAATAAAGTTTCAATCTTTGAAGAGGAACAATGACCAATAACAGTTAAGCAGATCGATATGTTCAAAAACAGTATATCAAGATACAAGTTTCATAAGACAAGATTTTTGCGCACGCGTTCAAGTTTAGAAAACAAGCCGCCAGGCGAGTTTTCTAAAGAACAAGTGCGCAAAAATGTCTTATGAAACGTGTATTTTATACTATTTTTTCTATTTTGGTTATTGAAAATTCAATAAAGATTAAAATGAGAGACATCTTTTGTTCGAACATTATAGAAATTTTGTTTTTTTGAAGTTGGTTACTCTGATTTTAAAGTAAAGTTTGAATATCGGCGGACTTGTCATTTTGTTTAAAATTTAGTCTGATTTATGCAATAAATTATTTCAAATTATCAACGAAATGGAAGAAATAAATAACTGCACGCCTCCAGAGATTCGCAAAATAGCAGAAGACAATTTAGAAAATCTTTTGCCAACAAAGTCTCGACATATTTATGAAAAGCAATACCAGCTCTTTTGAAGTTGGTGTAAAGAAAATAATATTGTGAATATTACGGAAAATGTAGTAATTGCTTATTTTGACAAAGAAAGATAAAAAAAGCATCGTCCTTGTGGTCTACATATTCAATGTTACGTTGTTGTTTAAATATTTATAAAAGTATAGATATCTCAAATTCTAGGCTTCTTGCATTTTTAAAAAGAATATATGAAGGCTACGAGCCTAAGAAATCCAAGATTTAGAAATAGATCATATTAAACAGTTTATAATAGAAGCTGATTATAAAACATATTTAGCGATGATGAGAGTAAGTAATAAGAACATCATTGTAATTGTATTTTACTAATTTTCTACATTATTTTGTTATAATAGTCATATTAATATTCTGTTTGATTATCCTTATAATGGGCTATAATGGAGCTTGTCGTCGTGAAGAAATAACGAACATGACTTTAGATGATATACAGTTTAAAAATGATGTCATAATGGTTACAGTGCCAAAAACTAAAACTTATGTTCCAAGACAATTTATTATAACACAAAAATTATGGATTGAATTGGTTAAAAAATATTATTCACTTCGTCCCAGCCATGTTACACATAAACGCTGCTTCCTGCAATATAGAAATGGATCTTGCGTGAATAGTCCAATTGGTATTAATACCATAGGAAAAGTACCAAAAAATATTGCTACTTACTTAAATTTACCTAATCCTGAGCTCTTCACTGGACATTGCTTTAGATGTTCCAGTGTGACACACTTAGCTAATAGTGGAGGTGACTTAATAACAATTAATCGCCATGGAGGATGGAAATCCTCAGCAGTGGCCGAAGCTTACATTGAAGTTGAGGTTGCTCAAATACTGTCTAGTGTACCTAATACATCCACTAAAATCATTCACAATCCATCGACTCCTGATACATTTGGCAGTAATGTGTCAGTCAATATGAATCAACAGGAATGTACACAAAACATGGTGGTGTTCCCAAAATCTGCCTGGAATCTCTATTAATGCACACGAATCTAGTGTTATAGTAAACGTTTATAACAGTTGTACTATTCAACATGGGAAGTAAATTTCAATAGAAGCATCAAAAAACTTATCATCCCATTTATATATTGTTAATTAGCGTAAATAAAATGTTCGTAACTGTGTTTTTTACTCTCTTTACAACTTCTTACACATGTTTGTTAGATTAAAGACTTATATTTTGACATTTAAATATGATTTGGTACAATTTTTTTTTTGTTACCAACTTCAAAAAATAAAATTAGCGTGCGATAAAGTAATACTTTATGCAACCAAAACGGGTGTCGTAAAGTGAACTTTATAGCACCGGAATAGAAGAAGGACGATTATTTTGTTTTGTTGGTCGTTATTTAATGATTATCCATATAATGTTTAACAACCTTTACGCAAAAGCATTTAAAAGGTGTAAAACAGTTGTATTCTCGATAAAAACAAATAATTTTTATTTTTATCAAAGCTATATATGATAATATGATTCTTAGCGATTCTTGACTAAATTTAAAACTATTCAATCAGCGTTTATATAACCTTGTATTCTGCGATTTTAGAGTTTTCCTGTGCGTAATGCATGATCTGAAAATGTTTTGCTAATAATTTATATTAAACTGATTAGCGCCAGAAAAATGGAAGCAGATTTGCAATGATTGGTATCAAATGTTTATCAAAAATAATTAAGATTCATTTTGGGATTAATTGTATATTCGTAATTTGACTTGTTAAATATGTTAACAGCTAATAGAAGAGTGAACATGTAATGTAAAAAGTAAAAGTTATTCTTTATCCGGAAGTCGCTAACATCATAACAAAATCATTTGTTTACATTTATTCCGCATTGAAAATCTAAAATTACCACAAGAATGGAATTACATTTAAACGCAAAATTAGCAATTCACTCAACCGAGAAAAGATACAGCGTGTAAGTTCCGTAATCAAAAGCATATTTCCAGAATTTTAAAACCTTTGTTGTGCGCCGTGCGTCCCGATAACCCTTACAAATTGCGTAGAAATGAAATAAATTGGTAAAAGGATAATGAATTAAACACATAAACTTACAATATTTTTTAAAAATTATATGGGCTCTTAGAAAAATTTATGAAGTTCCTAGAGAAGTGTATATGAGGCATTCACTTTTAAAAAGTGACCAAAAGAACTGTTATAGATTAATCGAAATACACAAAAACAAATGTTTATATTATTCCCACAAAGGCATTCCGATACTCTTAAATATAAGGTTAAGAATAAAGTAGCAGCACTTGCGGGAAGTGTCATAAAATATTAATGATCAATAACGTTTTGAATGCTAGTAAAAGTAACCTACTCAAATTTAAAGTAGATGTAGTTTAAATTTACATTAGGTACATACATACATATGTGGGCATTTCCATGAAATGAATAAAAATTTCTAATAAAGATGTGATGCATTAGATTAAAGTGTGAAACTCGTATATTATCCCAAGACATCATTTGAGTTTAAGTCATATACATCAAAAGTAGGAAAAAATGCAAATATTAGTAGTTCTTTTTAAGTATTAGTTATTTATTTATAATATATGTATATATATATTATAACTAATATATTTTTTTTCTTTATTTTTTTACATGTATAAGTTTGTTATATACACATCTATATATATAGTTTTTCTTGTGTGCATACATTGATGTATTCTGTCTAGCACAAATAAAACATCTATCTATCTATAGCGCTTATATATGCTTGCAATATTTAAATGTATAATTTGTATGTTGCAAGAACCGTACTTTTTCTGTATACCTAATTTCAAATTTGATTGCTACGTATTATAGAGATAATTTGAAAATAATATTGTACAGAATGTTTAATTAGACTTAAACAACAAAAATAATGAAGTGTGGCCCCCACACGACTTTCTTATACGCATGAGCGCTTCAAATTAAAGAATTTTAAGTTTTCATTTACACAAACAATATTTATAAGCCTAATCTATGTACTTCTATTTTCTTAATAAATCTCTATAAAAAGCATACTTTGAGAGATATTTGAAAAAAATGATATTCGCTAAGAGTAAAAGTGTTACTTCCGGTCCGAATTTTGAAAATTCTTTTATACATGAGGTATTGAAAATTATGTTATAAATACTTTTATACTCGTAATGTACCAACCTAGAAAGTATGCATTGCCAGATATTTGCAATAAACTGATTTTCGACTAGAGTAAAGACTTACTTCCGGTAGGATTTTCGAAAAACCTTTTTAATAAAATTTTTCTTAAATCTAGTTTGAGTAGGTACATATGATTTCTTTATAAATTTGTTCAAACTTAGTTATTGACGAAATATTGGCAAAAATCCATTTTTTCACTACTAAATTACTACTACTTCCGGTATACCAATTTTACTAGTCAGATCTTAAGAGGGAGATTATATCAGTTCTCCTCTATTGATCAAGTCGCAGGCTTGTTGGAAATCTACAAATAGTACATGGAACTCTGCTTTGTATAAGTATTCTTTCCCGATGATTTTGTTGATTATATACCGGGTGTTTCGGAATTGCACGGCACTTTTGTAGGTACTTGTTCTCCAGCATAAAATAAACAAAAAAGTCCATATAAACATATGTCTCAAATTAATTTATTACTAAGATATTGGAGCATAAATATATTTATTTAACAATACAACATCCAAAAGAACTTTTTAAAGTGGCCAGCGTTTCGTTGAATTCAGCATTCACCACGACAAATTCATGCTTCTTTTGCATATCGTATAGCATCAGGACGATTCTTGATAGTTTCGTTGCTGCGGCTTCCACGATGCGATTACTAAACTCTGATGAATCCCGATCTCCCGATCTACCGGCGTTAGATCGGTAGTTTAGTAATCACATCGTGGAAGCCTCAGAAACTATCAAGGATCGTCCTGATGCTATACGAAGTGACAAAGAAGAATGAATTTGTCGTGCTGAATGCTGCAGTCAACAAAACGGTGACCACTTTAAACAGTTCTTTTGGATGTTGTATTGTTAAATAAATATCTTTATGCTCCAATATCTTAGTAATAAATTAATTTGAGACATATGTTTATATGGACTTTTTTGTTTATTTTATGCTGGAGAACAAGTACCTACAATAGTGCCGTGCAATTCCGAAGCACCCGATATATGTATGCGTTATTGATTTCCCTATATGGAACTGAATTGATACTGTCCTGTACTGTTGTTTGACATTGCAGCTCTACTTTTCTGCATATGATTGTGGAAACAATCTTGGATGACGTGTTTAGCAGTAGAACTTTTACATTTATATCTGTCCCCTTCTTGTAAATATTACTATTTCCCAATACGGACATATTTGTAAAATTATTTTATATATCTCAGCCCATAGCTTTTCCCATCCATATTTTAATTAATTTTATATGTATACCATCTTCTCCCGGAGTTCTTGAATTACCACAGTTGTATTTTTTCTTCTTTGAGTAGCTCCATAAAATATTCCATCCATCTTTATTTAGCTAGATTATCCCCTATTATTACTGTCCCTTGCTTGTTTTTAATCAATTACTTCTGATTATATGGTCTTACTTTAGTTATTAATATTTTGGTACATTTCTTTTTTCTTTTACCTTACTCTTTTTCTATTTCCAAGTTTTCTTCTTCTGTGCAGTCCCTTTCCTCTTCTTTATTCATGGGATATCCGAAAAGTTTAATTTTCTATATCAGTAAAATCGAACGCTATCTGGTTCTTCTTCACACGCATCTTATGCGGATAGTTTCTTTAAATCTCTCAACATGTCCTCTAGATGCATACCACACCTTTCAACAATCTTCTTCTTTGATAATCACGTTTTACTATTTATTTCACACATGATCGCGAAATATATGAAAAATAATGTAAATAATATTCTATAAAGTGCAATGAATTTCATAAAATATAAAACATATCTAAGGCATTACATATTTGTTTTGAATAAAATGGTGATACTAAAATATGTAAATATATGAAAGAAAGCTAAATAAACCTTCTACTAATTCTGCTAGATATAAACAGGCTCTTGCACTTACATTTATAAACTTATTTTATATCTATGACTTTATTTACGATTGAAATATAGGTCAAATTCAAATCTATTTATAAACACATAATGGCAAATACTCTACAAATACAAATGTGCAAGTAATTTAAACATTTTATAGTTTATTCAAGAAATACTATTAAAAACATTCGAATACCTTTTTCTGTTCGTTCAATGCATTTAAAATGAAAGGTTTCTTTTTAATGTTGTAGGTAATATTTCAAAATAAATAGGAGAGGAGATAAATTAAAATGAAATAAGAATTGTTTATTTTTTATTTAGGAAGCAAACGCGTTGAGGGTAAGTGCATTTGCTTTTTGAATTATAGATCAAAGAGAACGGATACGTATGGCGTGTATCTGTAATTAAATATTATACAGTTGCGTTTCCTAACCTTGATGGCAACCCAATATTGGGTCGCGTCTTAACGAATCGCGAACTAAAATACCAAAATAAAAATCTAAATAAAAAAAGACCAGAAAAAGTCTTTTATGTGACACCATAATTCGACGTATAATTGATTTTCTTAATGATATTGAACGATTAGTTGAAAAAATAAAAGAATCCCAGTATTACGCAATTCAATTATACAAATCGACAGTCATTACGAACGGTGCAATTATATCGGTGCACAGATGTACAAGTCATTTTAAATCAAAATAAGAAGGAGTCATTCAAATATTGCGCCAATATGGTACATATTTTTAAGAGTTTTTATTGGTTCTTGCGCAGGCAAATTTAGTAATGAAAAATAAGTACCTGATATCCGCCATATTTTATAATAATACATGTGAACATTCTTTTAAGTTTTTACTTTGATTTCTTTCATTTTACTATGTTATTAAATAGCATTCTGAGCTTTTAAGTATGTCACGAATATTAGTGATCATCCAGATTCAAGCAAACCCTTAAATTCACCACTAAAACAGCACCAGTAATTAGTACTTAGGTCGATGAAAACACAGTTTTTAATATGTACAAATGTTAACGCCACAAACTCCCGAAATGGGAACAATACCTAATGGTATTATCATCCCCAAAAGATTAAGAAAGGTAAAGGTATTAGGCAAAATCAACTCTACATTCCATAATTAAAGAATATTAAGAAACAGGCAAAGTAAGGTCTTAAAGAACGAATGTGCCGGCATTCAAAACTACGAGAATTAGATTAATTTGTCGAAAATACTATCATCGAAGGTAGAAAAACAGCTTACTACCATGATGAAATGAATGGAAAATATTTTGAAGAATGGTTTAAACAAGTATTACAAACATTTCCAGATAATGCTGTAATAGTCATGAACATATATATTATATTATTCACCTAGATTAGACAACGAAATGTGGGATGGTTTAACGGATGATATTGTATGGTATCGTTATTTGTGTTGAAAATAGTGATGGTGACAATGATTTATTATTGTCCTGTGAATCAGACTAAATTCTGCAGCTAATTTTTCTACATTCATAATTTTTCGTATTGTATTTTTGAGACAATTACATAATAAAATTTAAAATTGCTGACAATATACTCAATAAAATAACCGATAGTCTTTAGGTCATATAATACCCAATTTAAATTTTAGGCTACCATACAATGTGTTAGATTTTATGTGTCATAGCGAATATCTCAGCTATTGTATGAATTATTAAAAAATGACAAAAATTACCAAGTAATTCAGGTCAAGCAAATAAATTTCACATTTTAAATGAAATGCACTCAGTATTATTATTGCATATTCTGAAACTATATGAATTTATCTTTACAATAGTATATCACATGTTATTCTTATTTCATTCATTTACCGCGTAATAGAATAAATAACTGAGAGCGTAGACAGTTCAAAAACGAGGTTTCGTAAACACGTTGCCTTTGCATGTTATGTTAAGCAGTGACGAGGAAACATGATCCAAGTTATTATTGCTAGCGTGTCGAAGTGATAGTAAACTGACATTGCTCATTTTTATCTCGTGACACCTATTGAAGGAGAATTATTATTCTAATAATGAAAAAATGGATATGTTGAGAGCGTACATCAGATGCAATGACAATCCTAGAGAAGCTTCTGCATTATATGAAACCTTGTATCCAGAAAGGGTACAACCACATCCTCGCATATTTGCAAGAATTGAACGTAATTTATGAATAAACGGAAGTTGTAGTGCTAAAATGCTAAGACCAAGAAATGAACGTGCAGCAAATGATGGATATATTATGGTACTGGCATATTTTAGAGCACATCTAAGTAATTTTAAACGTGAGGTCACCACAAAGTGTTTTCCATTTTAAACAAACATCAAATGACCACCATAAAATTAAATTGTTTCTAAGTTTAAGAGCTGGTGAGTGTTTTGTGTTTATACCTATTGAGAAAATTCATTAATAAAGAGCAATTTCTTTTACAAATTAATGTTTAAAGTGTTTGTTTTTTTGATTGTGTGTTGATACCATTACTTTTTGGGCTTCCGGGCACCAATTATTCCACCTGCTTCGAAACCCCGACCATCTTCAACTGAGGCGGTGGCGGTTTGATGCGCAGTCACAGATAGGTGGGTTAGCAAGAATTTTGGGAATTCTTCATCCTTTATTAGTGGTTCTTAGGCTTTAAACATAGCAAGTGTCCAACCCTGGATTTTTGAAATTAAAAACCATAGAGCTAACTTGAAGCCGTTGCTAAGTTCACCCCGTGACTAAAGCGTATGAAGTCGCATGACAACATATGCGATAAATGGTATTTTAAAGATGGGAATACAAAAAGTATGTTATAAATATTTTCATGTTTAAAAAACGTGTTATTGTTATGGTAACAGCAGTAAATTCATGTAAATAAATATGATTTGTTATATATTATAGAGTATTTAAACATGTGCTTTATAAAATTAGTTATGACGTATATTTAATGAAAGTCGCTCTAAATCTGCGATCCGTCCAGGACTAGGAGGAGTTTCTCTGATAGTAAAAAAAAGACAGTCGTTCGTAATAAAACGAGAAATTTTATTACCGGCTAATTTGTGACAATATTTTAGTGAGATGCTACGTCACATGCGCAATTTGTTTATGTCATTTTGCAGGTGACCTCAATCTTTTGAGCTGGCATTCCCCCAATCCCAGGCACACGGGTCCGTCTACCCGTCATATATCATATAAAGAAGAAGAGGTACATATCTCTTTTCTCCTTCCTCTTCATTTGGAAGTTTTTATTCATTTACTTTTTACCGGATTCTAAGTTAATTTTTTAAATTGTAATCCATTTTTAATTTCTTTGCCAATAATAAATCAAAGGGAATATATATGTATATGCATATATATCATATAACATAAAAGCAGAGATTTTCCAGAAGTGTGTAAATTTGTATATTAAAATATTCCATTTGATGTCATTCAAATATCTGTGATAATTTTATGAATTAATAATTACAGCAAGTCCATTACAGGTGCTTCACAATATTGTACACAAAACAATTGACAAAAATTTCATCATAATGATAATAAATTTAGAAATAAGTTGGTTTATGTACCATATATTTTGGTTTCAATATGTATGTCTATAAACAATTATACAGGGTGAGTTTTTTTTTCATTATTTGTATGGGGATCTCGAAAACCATAAGAGATATGCATTAGGTTAAATGGAGAAAGATTTGCATCTTTATAAGCCTCATGCAGATACGTTTTTGTCCATTTAAGAAAATGCATGGTTCACTAGATATTTGCAAAAAATATAAATTCTCCAAAACCTTTTCATTGCTATAACACTTCTATTCTTAAAGTTAGAACAAAACTTTTTGAATATTGTTTTTAAGAAATTCAATTTCAACCAACGACAACTTCTTAAATTTCAATTTTGCTAAGCATTTTTGAGTTAGTAAGCAAAGTCTAATTTTTTTAAATGGAAACTATAGTTGGCTATGACATATTCTAGTAGTGCATTTTTTCTGCTTGCAATGATGTAAGGGTTGTAGCACTTATTTTAATAAATAACTGCACAATACACTATTATTATGTTTAACAAAAATCATGTCTTGCCATGGAAAATAAAAGAAACTTATAATATACAATGTAATGCAAGAAACAATAAAAACGCCAAACGAATTAATTATTAACAACACGTAACACGCTAAATTTACATTAAGTGTTCGAAATGCCCACCATAATTATCGACGCACATACGGTACCTTTTCGACACTGAGTTAATAGCTCTCCTAATTTTGCGCCCATCTAAGCTATCAAAAACATTAATAACAGCTTTCAATAGCTCCTCTTGGGTTGCATATGATCGTACATATACGAGATCTTTTATTGCTACAAAGACGAAGAAATCTAACGGTGAAAGATCTGGGGAACGTGCAGGCCATAAAACAGGACCATTTCTGCCGGTCCACGAGTTTGGAAATAATTCATTTAAATATCTTATGACCTGTGCCTGATAGTGAGGCGGAGCACCATCGTGTTGAAACCACCGTAAATTTGTACAGGTCTGTAAATTTAATTCATCTAGGATATTGTCGAAATTGTAAATATCGATTTTCGGTTAAAGTTTCATTAAAAATAAATGGCCCAACAAGTTGCGAACCAATAACACCACACCATAAATTGAAGCCAAACCTAATCTGGGGTCGCCTTTCTTCTAAACGGTGAGGATTTATTTGCGCCCACAGGTGTTCATTATGGCGATTTAACATGCCGCAGTTTGTAAAACGTGTTTCGTCGGTCCATAAAATCTGCATCGGAAAGTTATTATTTTCATGGCACATATTTACGAACCAAGCACAAAAATTTAATCGTCTTTCATCGTCTCCCGGGTGTAGAGTTTGACCAACTAATTTTTTATAAGGATGGTACTTATGTTTTGATAAAATTCTCACTACTGTGCATTATGGGGTAGCAGCGCCTTGTGCAATTTGCCGCGTTGATGTTGATGTGATTAACAGCAGCTAAAACATTTATCTACGTGTTTTCACCAATATTACCCTTATTTCTAGGTTTAACAAAACTACAATACTCTTTTAAATTAGTGTATAAATTCTTGAAGGTGTCTAACGATGGTTGAGGGCGATCAAAATACATTAAAAAATAGCGTTCGGCGGCTTCTTTACTATTTTTGTTACAAATAATGTAACATTCGATCATATCAAGTTTCTCAAGATTTGTGTACACCATAACTAACTTTGTAAAGCAACTAAATCACTAACAAAACCAACTATAGTCACCCTAATGAACGAACTGTCAATGATGAAGTAAACATAATGCTTCAATTATTAATATCGCGTTTCCCACGGCAAGACACGATTTTTCTTAAACATAATAATAGTGTATTGTGCTGTTATTTATTAAAATAAGTCTACAACCCTTACATCATTGCAAGCAGAAAAAAATGCACTATTAGTATGTCATAGCCAACTACGGTTTCCATTTAAAGAAATTAGACTTTGCTTGCTAACTCAAAAATGCTAAGCAAAATTAAAAATTTAAGAAGATGTTGTTTGAAATTGAATTTCTTAAAAACAATATTCAAAAAATTTGTTCTAACTTTAAGAATAGAAGAGTTATAGCACTTAAAAGGTTGTGGAGAATTTCTATTTTTTGCAAATATCTAGTAAACCATGCATTTTCTTAAATGGACAAAAACATATCTGGATGAGGCTTATATAGATGCAAATCTTTCTCCATTTAACCTAATGCGTATCTTTTATGGTTTTCGAGATCCCCATACAAATAATGAAAAAACACTCACCCTGTATAAGCATATTGTATTTTACCCTCAAGTACTATAGTAGTGTGTTACGCAACCTCAGCCACCAGTTCTTGCCTTGTGCCTTTTCAACTAAATTTGTTACAATTATTTGGCTTCACGTATTCTTCTACAAGTTAATGTCCTATACTATCCATTTCTATCCATTTTCGAAAAATATGATCGCTAGGGTGTCAGTCTATAGATGCCGATAATGTAAAACAAGAATCGTCAGCAATACACTCAGCAGCATGTGAATGCCAATTCTTAGCCAGACAATTAGTAAGTACATTAAAATTTACCGAAATATACAAGAAATGTATTTAAAGTATCAATAATCTTGGCGTAGAGGTATGATTCAAAAGTAATTAATAACAAATAGCGAATTGGAAAGCAACCTGTCATCCAAGAAGTTTAAATGACTAAAATAGACAGAATGTAAGTTCAGATGTGTAAAATATGTGAAAATGTGTACAATTAAGCATAGAACAGTCGTTACTGCCCATGTCGTGTTATTAAAAGCCCAGATTAATGGTAGGTAATGCATTGAACTCGACTATACAAATAATATCGACGTAAATATTGTAATTAAAAGAGTAAATGTAAAACCTAGGAGTACAGCTGTCGTATACCATTCATGTGGATTAATTAGAAGGCTTAGATTTATCTTAAGCGAACATCCAATTTCAACGCACAAATAATATTGAAATGTGTCAAAGATATAATATAGAAATGTATATATCAAACATGAAAGAGTTAAATATGTACTAGTAATCATAGATATATATGTTTCCACCACGGCACAAATAAGAAGGTGTGTGTTAATTTAAAAAATATGTGTCGATTAAAATAATATGTGTAGTATTACCTTAAGAATGTCAATCTATACATGTCCACAATATAAAGCAACAGTGGTCAGCAATGCACTCAGTACCGTGTAAATGGCAATTCTTAGCCAGACAATTAGTAAATATATAAAAATTCTTTGCCGAAATATGCAAGAAATGTCTTAAAAGTAATCAGTTATCTTGGCGCAGCGGCAACGTAATTCAATAGCAATTAATAACAAAATGACAATTGGACAGCAAGCTGTCATCTAAAATGTTTGATTGACTAACAAGTTATAATGCAAATGAGAAATTTGTAAAAGTGAAAATGTGAACAATTAAGCATAGAACAGTCGCTACTATCTATGCAGTTTTATTAAAAGATTTTGATCTATCATAGATACGCATTTAATTCCACTACACAAATTATATCGACGCAAATTGTATAACAAGTAATGTAAAATCTAGGAATAGATCTGTCGTATACCATTCATGTGGGTTAATCAGAAGGTCTAGATTCACCTAAGACAAACATCTAACAATATTACACAAATAATACTGACTATGTGTCAAAGATATAATATAGAAATATAAATCAACATGAAAGTGTTAAATATGTGTATTAGCCACATGCATATATGTTTCTACCTTATTTAGTTTATTCGGTGTGGCATAACTAAGAAGGTGTGTGTTAATTCAAATAATATGTGTAGATCGAATCAATATATATATATATATAATCTAATAATCCCCTCTACCATATTAATGGTGTGGGGCGTTTATCCTCTTCTAACTTTTTATGAATCTTTTCCATTCATTTCTATTCCTCGCCATGCTCTTCGCCTCTGTCCAAGTTTTGCCCTTCCTCCTCAAAATCTCTGCTATGACATCATTCCATGTCGTCCTTGGCCTTCCTCTTCTTTTATTTTTCATTATTCTTGCTTCCCATATCCTTCTTGTCTGTCTCGTATTTTCCATTCTATATAGATGTCCCCACCATCCCAACTGTCTTTGCTCAATATGTTCCAACACTGACTGTATATTTAGATCTTTTCTTATTTCCGAATTTCTTATTCTTTCCATCTTTGTAACTCCTCTGACTCTTCTTAAATATTTCATTTCTACTGCTTGTATTTTACTTTTTTGTCTTGTATTTAATATCCAGGATTCGCATCCATATATTAATATCGGTCGGTATATTGCCTTATATACTTTTAATTTTGTTTCGCGGGATATCTCTTTTTTGTTAATGAACTTATTCCTCATACTATAATACAGCTTTGTTGCTTTTTCTATTCGTTGGTTAATCTCGGCGTCCTGGGTCCCTTTTCCATCAATTCTCACTCCCAAGCACTGGAACGTTCTCCCTTCTTCTATTTCAATTCCTTCTATTTCGATTTTCATATCTATCTCTTCATCTCCCACTACCATTACTTTGGTTTTATTCTTATTCATCATCATTCCACTGTTATTTAGTGTCGTATTCCATATTATTAAGTTCCGTTGTAGATCTTCCGCACTGTCAGCTGTAATTATTATGTCGTCTGCGAATACTCCCTGTGAAACTTCGACTAGCTTTAAGTTAATGTGTCCAACTCTGATCTTTTTACTTTCTTTTGTACACCTTTTGATAATGTCGTGCATATAAACTATAAACAGCATTGGGCTCAGGCTTCCTCCCTGTCGGAGTCCCTCCTTTGTTCTGAAGGTTTCTGATTCTAAATTATTAGCTATTACAGCGTTGGTGTTATTATCATATATTTTCTGTATTAATCGTCTTATTTTTCCATTGACCCCTCTCTCTTTTAATATATTCCACAGTCTTTCTCTTGGTACCTTATCGAATGCTTTTTCTAGATCTATAAATGCTAAAAATACTTTCTTCTGCTCTCTATAGGCTTTTTGTATTATTTGCTTCACGGAAAATATTTGGTCTTGTGTGCTCCTTCCTTTTCTAAACCCACTTTGTGATTCGTGTAGCGTATTTTCGAGTTTTGCTCTTAGTCTTTTATCTATTATTTGCTCAAGAATCTTCATTGCAGTGCTTAGAAGGGTTATTCCTCTGTAGTTATTGCATTCTTTTTTGTTTCCTTTATTCTTGTATATTGGTACTATTAATGCAAGCTGTCATCTAAAATGTTTGATTGACTAACAAGTTATAATGCAAATGAGAAATTTGTAAAAGTGAAAATGTGAACAATTAAGCATAGAACAGTCGCTACTATCTATGCAGTTTTATTAAAAGATTTTGATCTATCATAGATACGCATTTAATTCCACTACACAAATTATATCGACGCAAATTGTATAACAAGTAATGTAAAATCTAGGAATAGATCTGTCGTATACCATTCATGTGGGTTAATCAGAAGGTCTAGATTCACCTAAGACAAACATCTAACAATATTACACAAATAATACAGACTATGTGTCAAAGATATAATATAGAAATATAAATCAACATGAAAGTGTTAAATATGTGTATTAGCCACATGCATATATGTTTCTACCTTATTTAGTTTATTCGGTGTGGCATAACTAAGAAGGTGTGTGTTAATTCAAATAATATGTGTAGATCGAATCAATATGTGCAGTATTACCTTAAGAATGTCAAATCCATGGATGTTCATAGCGTAAAGCAAGAGTTGTTCGTAATACACTCAGTATTGTGTAATGCCACATCTCAGCCAAGCAATAATAAATATATTAAAATTCTTTGCCGAAATGTACAAGAAATGTTTTAAAAGTAGTCAGTTTTCTTGGCGTAGCGGCAACGTAATTCAATAACAATTAATTATAAAATGATAATTGGACAACAAGCTGTCATCTAAAAAGTTCCATTGACTAACATGATATAATGCAAATGAGAAGTGCGTGAAAGTGAAAATATGAACAATTAAGCATAGAACAATCGCTACTACCTATGCTGTTTTATTAAAAGGCCTTGGTCTATCATCGACATGCATTTAATTCCACTAAAAAATAATATCGACGCGAATAGTATAATTAAAAGAGTAATGAAAAAATTAGGAGTAGAGTTGTCGTATACCATTCATGTGGGTTAATCAGAAGGTCCCGGTTTACCTTAGACGAACATTCGAACGATACGACGTAAGCTGATAGTTGGATCCCTTGTAACTATAGCTACTGCTTGTTCATCTGTTTGCTGGCCAATTTAATTCTCGATCGAAAAAATAATCACGCAATCCGCATTCCCAAAATTGTCTGTGTACTTCCAGAAAGGTTCTGTAATGAGGAATACGCCTACCGGGAAACCAATGTCGATATTCAATAACTGCTTGACGAGCACTGCTGTTACAGGAGCCGTACGCAAAATACATGTCCGCATACTCTTGAGAAGAAAACCGGTAAGGCATTTTGAATAATGAAAACAGTCACTCACTAATAAAATTTGTATGAACTGTAACAACCTTGTTATTTAAATCAATTTCCAGTGCTTTTTTTTGTAGATCTACAAAAAATTATTAAGAAACGTGTTTTTTTTTATTATGCGACGTTAACAATCATAGGTCTGTTATTGAATTGTATAACTTTTTTAAATAAAATCAGTTTTTATTAACATTTACATTTTTTTCATGATTTTGTTTTGCATGTTTTTACTGGAAATGTAAATTGCACTCCCAAAATTTGAACATAAAGATTCGGCACACCTTGTATAACAGATTACCATTGGAGTTGAAGGACATACGTAATGTAATCAGTTTAAAATTTCATTGAAATCATTTTTATTGCGCCAATGTTACTATACTGTGAATGCATATTTGCAGGGATGAAGTGATTTGTAACATCTATATTTTGTCTATTATACAGGGTGTCCCAGAAATAAAAAGACGGAGTAGCAGGTATGTAAAGTACGAACAGAAACAGGCCCAAATATACCGCAATAACGAAGAAATTAAAAATTTAATTTTCTATGTTGTTCTTTAGATAAAAAAATTACATTACGGACCTGACTCACAGAATGTATGTTTATAAATACACGTAAGAATGCTCATTTGTAAATAGAAACGAACACGCATTCATAGAAAAATACGCTTTTACTTGTATAAAACGGGAAAAAACGTTAAATCGTACTCATTCATATAAAACATATTTCTTGCCAGATGGGCGACCCACTTTATTGCAGACAATAAAAGATTGTTTTTATTTTTAAAATAGGAAGGTTGTTGCTCTTTAATGTGTTTGTAGTCGGAAACAGCTGATTATTATTATTATAGAATATTCAATAAATCGTAGTTTTTCTAGATTACAGTAAATATCATGAATGTAATTATTTTTTTCTATCAGGTGTAAAATTAAAGTAATTAATGGTTTGATATTTATTATGAAGTATCTATTCCTCCTCCTTTTTTTAACACAAGTAATATGGTAGTCCTGAAAAGGACCGATTGTGAACGTGAAGCAGGTGGATATTTAGTCCAGGGTCGGCGTAAGGCTAATTGAATTCTTTATTATTTTCTTTCTGCAGTCTGCACACGAATAAAGACTTGATATTTTGAGGGTACGTTTTTACACAATCTAGCTTCCGATTTCTGCTACTCCGTCTTTTTATTTCTGGGACACCCTGTATTGTTTGTTTTATATATGTATATTTTAACGTTCATATACACTGTACTGTCTCTGACTTGAATAAATCTTATTATTAATCACCACGACAACACCGTTTCTAAATTGACTCAAAATTTCATTTATTTCCTCGACAAACTCCGTGGGATTAAGCACTGGAGTTTTATACACAGTAATAATATGCAAGTGATTATTATTTTTTTAAGAAATCTTGAGGAAGATTGATTAACATGATATTGTATTAATATTTGCAATAACAAAATCTATCAAGTCTCTTATATATGCTATCATACATCTGCGCTTTCTGTTCATTCGACATTAATATGTGGCGCTAAAACAATCTATATCAATATTTAAATCCGCTTCAACTCTATCCTCCTCCGAGATCACAATTTCTGATAATATTATTATGTCAAATGTATTCTCAATCAGACAAACAAACTCATCAAAATTGGCTTTAATTGAACTGATATTTAAATAAAGCATTAAATAATAATAAATACCTTTGTTATAATATCCTTCGTTATTAATTTTCAATTTAATACTTCCCCCAATTATGGAAACTGATCAGTATATGTTCAGTGTTTAAAAAGGGCAACATAACTTATGTAGCAAATTATCGGCCCATGGCAATTTTGTCTAATATTGCAAAGGTTTTGAGTCTACCATCTATCGAGCCATCTCCCATCAAGTCAGTAGCCTTATTGCTCCGGAACAGCATGGATTCGTTGGCAGAAGATCTACTATAACTAATATGTGCATATTTGCTCAATATCCCACAGAGGTCATCGATAGACAGGGTCAGGTAGACGTAATTTATACAGATCTAACTAAGGTATTTGATCGTATTGATTGGAATAATGTTGGATATGCTAGAGAGATTGGGTTTGAGTGTGTCACTAGTAAGTTTTGTGTCTTATAATGATTTTCTTTCTGACACCTGTCCAATTACTTCTGGTGTGCCGCAGGGGTCCAATCTTGGGCTTCTCCTATTTTTATTATTCATCAATGATTTTGTGGGGCAAATAGACTGCAATATCTTAATGTTTGCCGACGACGTCAAGTTATATAAATCTATAAATACATTGTGACGAGCTTCAGTTAAACTTGCTTACTGTCAATAATTGGTTCATTACCACAGAGCGGACGTCCCAGGTTTAAACTACGACGGAGCAAAGAAATAATGTAAACAGCACGCAGTTACTGAATAGCACTATTCATATGGTGAACTGCAACATCTGTTTACGCCCGAGAATGAGAGCAAAAAAAAGTCAATTTAACTCGTAAATTTCCAATCTTCATCGGCATAGATAAAAGCGTGATTGGAGAATGTTCAGAGTTCTTAAAGTACTTGTGGTATAACGGGCATGACGTCTATCCATAAAGAGGGTTTTTCAGTTACTACTCTTGAGGCACGTTGTAACAACATAGGTCTTGCATTTTTTATAAATTACTACATAATCAGATTGACGCTAGTCTGCCCGTTTCAAATTTTAATTTTCACCTCGTCAATCTTCAAGTGATTCCGATACATTTTATATTAACCAGGCCAGAATTAACCTGTTATCTAGCTCACCAACTTCATTTATATGCTCACTGCATAATGAAATTAGCTCAGAATGCGATATTTTTTATTGTTCCCTCAAGCAGCTTTTACGGGTGAATTTAGAATAATCCTTTGAGTTGTTTATCTGCCGATCTATAACTTTTTTCTTGCGTGGTGCTCCTGCGTTTTATCCTTATATTAATTGTGCATTTATATTAAGGTCTTATGCTATTGTATGATATTGTACTGTTCTAATTAAATTGTCTTATTATTGGGTTAAAATGTTGGGCAAGAAACATTTATTATTATTATTATTATTACTATTTTTGCATGAATTCTATCAACCTCCATGAAATCGCACCAGTCCTCCAAAGTATTTACAGATAGATTGCTTAAATTCTCCAAATCATCCTCAGCAAAATAAAAGTTATACATCATACAGTTTCAGAGAAGAAATAAAGAAAAAGAAATAACTGTAAGGTATAACGAATGTACGATATATTTTCTAAATCATCGTCAGTATACAAATTAACGATCTGAACTCCATCACTTTTTCTAGCCTGAGTATTAGTACCTACAAACCAATTTCCAGTTGGTATTTTTCGCTCTCATACGAGCTTCCCACAGTAAGTTCTTGAAATGAGCACAAAACGTTTGATAGATATGTACAGATCCCGACTGACCTTTTCGAAACACATCTTCACATGTTATTAACGTACTCTATTTGTCAGTACATTGCTTTTGAATTACGCTTGATGTGAAGGTCACATCAATCTGATTGTTAGGTTTTTCTTGGGTAATAGCTTTATTTTGGCCAATATTGTTTCCGGATATATTTATTTTGGATTTTATTCTGTATTCAATGTTTTCTTCTTTTAATGCAATATTTAATTTATTAGCAAATTTTTTTAAAAACTTTTTTCAAATTATCATTAGATACTTTCAGAATATCTTGTACTACCATATCCCGTTTTTTTAGTTGTTGTTCCAAAGTGACTAACTTCCTGCTTAAAGAATCAATTTTTTTTGTCTTTATCCCCACTCGACTGAACGAGATTAGTTATTGTTTTCTTCATTTGCTTTGATTTATTTTAATGGTATCAAATTGATCGAAAATAAATGACTGATTTTGTATACATTCTTCAATTTTATTTTATCTATTTCGTTTACCTTATTTTGCAACTTATCAGTTATGGCTTCTAATTGCTTCAAACCATTTCTGTCTAGCATCATTTCCGCAAGTTTTTTGTCTTTCGGCAAAATGAACAACGCCATTCAGGGCACAGAGCGAGACGTGGCCGGTGAGAGAAATCGTCGCTGCGCGAGGTATGGGCCAGTGTCAGACAAAGAAAGTATTCGGAAAAAGAATACATCATCGCAAACATTAGCTGGACGAAGGAAATAATTGTAATATTCGATGTGTAACGCTTGACAATATTTTTGAGACTGCTCGTGCTTATTGTAATATTATAAGAATCAACTGTGCATCTTGTGGGAAGGGCAACTCATCGGCCATGTCTCGCTCTGTGAGCTGTACGGAGATATCTCATTATTCTTGGATATACGAGGTGCATTCAAGTTCTAAGGCCTCCATTTTTTTTTTCTCCAGACTGGAAAGAAATAGAAATATGTGCATTGTTTTAAAATGAGCGTGTGTTCGTTGTCAATACGTGACAGAGATGGCAGCACTGTACGACAGGTCGAATTGTAGCGGCAACGTCGAGTATGAGAACTGTTTTAGATACTTAAAATGGCTACGTTTTCCTTACTTGAACAGCGTGCAATCATTCGTTTTCTGAATTTGCGTGGGGTGATACCAATTGAAATTCATCGACAGTTGAAGGAGCATGTGGTGATGGAGTTATGGATGTGTCGAAAGTGCGTTCCTGGGTGCGACAGTTTAATGAAGGCAGAACATCGTGTGACAACAAATCGAAACAACCTCGGGCTCGCACAAGCCGGTCTGACGACATGATCGAGAAAGTGCAGAGGCTTGTTTTGGGGATCGCCGAATGACTGTTGAACAGATCGCCTCCAGTGTTAGCATTTCCGTGGGTTTTGTGCACGCAATTCTGCATGACGACCTGAAAATGCGAAAAGTGTCTTCCAGGTGGGTGCCACGAATGCTGACGGACGACCACAAGGCTGCTCGTGTGGCATGTTGCCAAGCAATGTTGACGCGCAACGAAGGCATGAATGGGACTTTCTTTTCGTCGATTGTGACAATGGATGAGACGTGGATGCCATTTTTCAATCCAGAAACAAAGCGCCAGTCAGCTCAACGGAAGCACACAGATTCACCGTCACAAAAAAAAATTCGGGTAACCGCCAGTGCTGAAAAAATGATGGTGTCCATGTTCTGGGACAGCGAGGGCGTAATCCTTACCCATTGCGTTCCAAAAGGCTCTACGGTGACAGGTGCATCCTACGAAAATGTTTTGAAGAACAAGTTCCTTCCTGCACTGCAATAAAAACGTCCGGGAAAGGCTGCGCGTGTGCTGTTTCACCAAGACAACGCACCCGCACATCGGGCTAACGTTACGCAACAGTTTTTTCGTGAAAACAACTTTCAAGTGATTTCTCATGCTCCCTACTCACCTGACCTGGCTTCTAGTGACTTTTGGCTGTTTCCAACAATGAAAGACACTGTCCGTGGCCGCACATTCACCAGCCGTGCTGCTATTGCTTCAGCGATTATCAAGTGGTCAAAACAGACTCCTAAAGAAGCCTTCGCCGCGGCCATGGAATCATGGCGTCGACGTTGTGAAAAATGTGCACGTCTGCAGGGAGATAATGTCGAGAAGTAACACCAGTTTCATAGCTTTCGGGTGAGTAGTTAGTTAGAAAAAAAATCGGAGGCATTAGAACTTGAATAAGTGGCGGCCCGTGATTTTTTGGGACGGGAGGGCACCGGGGGGTCTGAGTGTTTAATATCAAAAATTAAGTACAGACAAAAAATAAACTCAATATGCTATTTAATTAACTTGTTTCAAAATAAAATCCATCCGCCGTTCCTTACGATCAGCAAAATGATTAATAGCTAATTCATTGAAGTTTGGTGTTGATGTCAGTAACTGTTTTTCAATGGAACACATTGCTAAGGCACATGGTATGCTTTCGCGCATGGTATTTCTAGAAAATGTTTTTATTCTCTTCAAAGTAGAAAAACACCGTTCACTTGATTTGTTCAATTTTGGCTATTAAAAGTTCAAAAAAGCTTGAAATGACAGACGTTTCGTTTGAACATTTTAAATATTTGAATATAGGCGGTGTTATATGTAATTATTATTAAAACGTCTATGGAAACTGTAACTTCGTACGTGTTCGGACGTCTTCGGAATGTCAGTGGTGGCCTTGCTTTGACTTCGGCCAACTTCGTATAGGTTCGGACGTCTTCGGAATGTAGGTGAAGGCCTTGCCTTGGCTTCAACAAACTTCGTTTGTGTTCGGACGTCTTCGGAATATCGGTGAAGGCCTTGCCTTGTCTTCGGTCAACTTCGTTTGTGTTCGTACGTCTTCGGAATGTCGATGAAGGCATTGCCTTGTCTTCGGCAAACTTCGTGAACATTTTAAATATTTGAATGTAGGCGGTGTTATATGTAATTCTGATTAAAATTTAGACAGATTTATGCAGTAAATTATTTCAAATTATCAACAAAAAAGGACGAAATAAATAATTACACGCCCCCATAGATTCGCAGAATAGCAGAAGACAATTTACAAAATCTTTCGCCAACATAGTCTCGACATATTATCAAAACTAAACTTTTATAACAGTTGTACTATTCAACACTGGAAGTAAATTTCAATAGTAGCATCAGAAAACTTATCATCCAACTCTGCTTAACAATTTATATTGTTAACTAGTAAATAAAATGTTAGCATGTGTGCTTTTTATTCTTTGTACAACTTCTATTGCACATGTTTGTTACATTAAAGGCTTACATTTTGACATTCAAATGTAATTTGCTTCCATTTTTTTTTTGTTATCAAAGTCAAAACAACAAAATTAGCGTGCGATAAAGAAATACTTTTGCAACCAAAACGGGTGTCGTAAAGTGAACTTTATAGCACCGAAATAGAAAAAAGCATTTTGCACATAACACCCACACAACCAGTCTGATAAACTGTAAGAGGTTCTATTGAATTTTCTCGTCACGGTTTTATTAGTTTTCGAATTGTGATCTTCTAGTTTAACCAATAAATCTGGTCTAAGGAGGACTAGATTTTTTAATTCTATCTTAATGTCATAGCTCAGTGTGTTATTTTCTATCATTTCGATTATGTTACTAACGCAATTCATAATTGCATTTGCACCGATAGAAATTACAACATACACTCACCGCTGCATATTAAATACTGGACCGCCATGCGCCACCCGGACCCGGCACCATAGAGTAGTGCCCCGCCGCCTACATATATACGCGCGCTACCCGCACCAGTTTCATCGCTTGATTTCTAATACAGACGGGGCAGTCGCGCGAGATGCCCCGGAGCCTACGTCAGACTGCGATTTTTAAATGCGCTGAAAAGACTGGCTGTTCCTTCCGAAAACATATTATTTGGTATCAAACAAATCAGAAAAATTACATACAAATTAGGTATTTATAATTAATTTATCTGTTAAAAGAAATTTATCACCGGGAAATTTATCACGGGGGGGAGGGAGTGCCCCGTTGCCCTCCCTGCAGCAGCCGCCACTGACTTGAATGCCAATATGTGCAGAATGTCAATTACAAGAGTACAAGCAATAGAAAGAAAAAGTATAAGAAAGAAAGTCTCAACAAACATATCTACTGCACGAGTGCATATTTATGCTAATGTATTGCCGATAAAATTTAGGAAGTCCCTTACTTTCGACAAACTTGCTTTTAAGAGAATTTATTTTATTTTGTTCTTAAACGATTTTATGTTAGAATTTCGTATATCTGCAGGTATATGATTCTAGTACTTGAGTCCCTCCCACTCAACAGAGGATTGCTTAGTTTGATAAAAAAAAGTGAGGCAAACGCAAATCGTTCTTATTTCTCAAACTTAAGACATTCACTGTATCTTTATGAGTGACATTTCTCATTTTACGAGGAATGTTTGTAATTGCGCGCTTCCTTGGATGAAATATGGTGTAATATGTTTTATTAAGGTTTGGACATAATTTATTTGCATATTTACAGTTTAAATAATGGCATCAATTGTGTTTGTAAGTGGAGAATTTGATGTCAAGACAGTTGTGTCGTCCACGTACATAATAGGTACGGCTTCTGTAAGGTGAGATCCCAGACCATTAATATAAAGGCTGAAAAGTATTGGGCTTAATGTGAATACCTGGAAGACACCAATAATGACAGGCACCTCAGCAGAATGGTAAACGTTTGTGACATTGCTAGGGTGCGTACGGTTAAATTTGACAAACTGTGTTCTCTTCTTCAGATATGAGAAGAGATCCATTTAGCTGACTGTTAAGTTTATCTAGAAGACGACAGTGTTGTACACAGTCAAAAGCTTTAGTAAGATCACAGTATATGGCAAGAGGTTTATCTTCAATTTCCCAAAGTATAACCTTGAAAAAGTCACATAGTTATTGTGGTGGATTTATTCATTCAGAAACCATGCTGGTTCGGTGACAGGATATTGAACTTTTGGATGAAATTATTTATACGAGTTAGCATCGCATATTCGAAAATGTTGGGAAATACCGAGGGTAATGAAATAAGACAAATATTACGATAATTACTAATCACAGTTTTGTCGTTCTAGCAACCGACACGGCCAAAGTACGAACTAAAGACGACGATTCAATGCCACTACAAAATCCAATCGACCGGAACAATGTCAGAACAATAAAATTGAACTAATTAATTAATATTTCAGAATAAATACCTTCCGCTAAGAAAATACTATTACATGATAGACAGTTACAAATTAAATATTATAAGTAAAGGTATTAAATATTTCTTTTCTACACCTATATTTTGTTTAAGACTTGACTATTCTGTTTAGTGGGCAAGTATTGTTGACAGATTTATTTGGTTGAATGACAGTTATAACAAAAGTCAAATGGTAATCGTCACAAATATCAAAAGGTGTATGAATATTATTATTTATGACAGTTCTAAAATGCCTTTTGAAGGCTATATTACTTGACATTTTAATTCAGTGGCGTATGTCGGTTGCGAGAGCGACTCAACCATATCTGCTTTCTTTAATCTTGACGCAAATTCTCAAGCACCGAAGGAAGCATGCCTAGGCATTTTAGCAGAATCACCAAAGAGTGACATATTTTTAATTACTTTTATCACAACATCATCCAGGCAAGAGGCAGAGTTGCTATGCAATTTGACAATAATTTTACCTAATTTGCAGGAGTGACCGGAAAGACTGTTTAGATTATATTTAATAGTTGGTCCCATGGTTATTAAGGCCGGGATTTTCCAAATTTCAGTATTCAAATATTCATTTTAATAATTATTTAAATATTCGAATTATTCGCAAATTCGAATTACTTAAATATTCATTCGAATATTCAAGTATTATTATTATATTCGAATCTATAAACATAAAAATTAAATGCTGTTCGTTGGTAAGCCCATCACTTGAGAGCGGCTGGATCGGTTTGACTATTTTTTTTTTAAAAAATATTCGTAATAGTTCGAATAAGATTTTTAGGGAAACAATAATTGGAAAAGTTGCCCGGAAATTGGAAAATTCGGAAAAACTCAAAGCGCATTTTTTATAGGATTTTTATATGAACTCAGGACCATAAATCACGATTCGATGGATAATCTTTTTCTTTGCTTTGTTTGTTATGGTTCTGGAAAAATGTTCAGGAAAAACGGCACAATTACAAAGGAAAGTCGGAAAATGCAGAAAAACTACAAAAATCATTATTTTTTGTATGCAGTCTCTTTTTACGAGCAAAATGCACATGTTATTTACGACACCGCAGCCCAAACCAATATTATTTGCCATCAGAACAAAGTATCAAAGCAATGCATCACTTATTTGTGAATGAATACTTTATAAATATCACATACAAGATGAACTAGTTTGTATTTAAATCCAAATTTAATATTAAATTTGGATATGTTTCAGCAGACTTTAAACAATCCTCAAATTACACTAGAAGAAGGACAAAGGGTCATTATGGAAAAAGCTTGCATTAACGAAAAGTTGAAGCATTTCATAGTGCAAAGAGGAGCCTTAAAACCAAAAGCTAGAACTGAGAACAATGATGTTTAAATTTTGACTTTACGCAAAACCTGTCGTTACCACATATTCCGTCAAATCCAGTATTTTACTATTTACCATGTTTTCTGAATTTACGATCTCGCCACAGATGAGGCTACAATATACACTTGTCATTAATCTATCTCCGAAAAAAATCCCACAAAGTGACATCTTTCCTTTCAATATGATAATTCAACTGTTTTAGATTTCCAATAACATTATAAAAAGAGGTTATTTCTAGAAACGATCCACATTAATAGAGATATTGATGCATTTAATTTTAAATCTGATATTAACCAATTGCATAACAGTATATTATGTATTAAGAGGCTATTGATTGGATCTTAACAACTAAAGAACTTTAGTTTTGTGGCGCTGTGATGGAGGTTTTTTATTCTGAGGTTTTTATTTGCAGTTATGGCCCTCCTAAATATATTTCTACTTTTGTAATACAATGTATATATGTTTCTTTTGTACCTGTCATGTAGCTTCATACGAATATATATATATATATATATATATATATATATATAATAAATAATATATAATAATTTATTGATTATTATTTTCATTATATTATTAATTGAGTAAGTAAGGGTATATAACAATATATACCGTAGTCGACAAATTTTAATTTCTGTTTACAGCTCTATACTAGCTATCTATCCCATGCAGAAGATGACCTTATAATATGCAGCGATACCTGCTTTCCAACAGTGGTGGGAGAAGCAACGCAATCGGGGGATTTACACATTTGATAGCAAACCTTTGCCGGGTGTACTTGGTAGCCTCGCTATATGTCTTTACTTTATTTCGCCGTGCTCTTTTCCTCTTCTACTTTCGTACCAGAAATTAAAATTTGTCGACTACGGTATATGTATATTTACACGGCAGTAAAAACTACTAAAAATTTACCTCTATAACCTTAGTTAGAAGAGAAAATCCTCATTACTAGTACATGAATTTACTTTACGACGAAAATAAAGTATTTAAAATTGGAATTAATAAATATGATTTATATTTGACGAGAAAAGGATAGAAATTGTGTGATGGCTCAAAAAATATACAGGCACATAAGTTTCTACTATTAATCAAGAAATTGTAGCAATAAGTCATTTGAAACTCTATTTCAAATGTATACAGAAGTAAAAAGCGATACTTTCACTACTTTAAATGTTTATTTATTTTAAATATTAAGTATTAGATACAATTTAACTACAATATTTTCAAATTATACATAATTAATGAATTATCAAGCTAATCACTTCATACATTTTAAAATTTTAATAAAAAGTATTTGTAAAAAAAATACTATAAGTAACTTTTTCTACTAATTTTAATTATACTATGTGTAAGGCATGTCACGGCAATTCGAATTTTGAAATCAAAAAGTTGTAATCGGGTTTAACCAGGTATGATATTTTATAACTTCTGCAGCATTGGAAACAGACGCATTATAAACGCCATTTTAGTCACGAGATTATAAATCGAGTTGTGCATAGTAAACTTTTTCTACGACAGCAAATAATCAAAATAATTTTTTTTGAAATTATAGGTTTGGTCGGACCCCCAGCTCTGAACTGTTCTCGAACCACTGTGTAGTATGGCATTTGATAAATAAATATTCGAACCATGCAGTTTAGAGCATCCCTAATTGTTATTCGTATTAGCTTCCACATTGTTCTGGTTATGTTTATGTTGAAGATATATTTTAGGTTAGTTTTATTTTATAGTCATTCGAATATTTAGTTTCACTTTCACTTTAATTTGTGATATAATTAGAGTATTTCCACTGATTCAGTTTCATAAAACTTGTTTTTCCTTCATTTTTTGTATATTTGTTTTATTTACAATCATTATTTGACTTTCAATTTTGTAATAGCATAAGTAAACAGCTATAAGATTGTTTGTAATTAAACATTCAAATTTGCTCAAATGATGGTTTAAAGTTTCAGAAAATGCTTCACCTACTAGCATCTTCTCAACTCTAGCAAGTGATCCTTTCTCTAAAGCTGAAGTGCATGTAATAACGGAAGTAACTTATAAACGTGTGAAAAGTTAAATTCAAATTGTCATATACTCCCGAACAAACTGATACCTACACATATTAAAATACGACAATCTCGTATTAAATATTATGAAAATATGAAAACTAAGTTATGTTTCTGTTCTGCTATCTGTCCCCAGAGATTTAAGAAAAATAAAGGAATTTTATGACTTGTGACTGCATATCGCTGTTCTGGAAATAGACATCCGAACACTCTATTATATGTATATATATATATAGATATATATATATATATAGATATATATATATATATAGATATATATATATATATAAATATATATTAATTTTATTGGACGATTTTTAGGTCGTTATACTAGTTATAAATAATTTTAAAACTCGCTAATTTGCAGTGTTTGAAAATTATAATTTTCTAATTTTACCACTGACTGTTAATTAATTAGGTAATTTTTTAAAATTACCGACACGGCTGAGATTCGAACTCAGGACATACCGACTACTAGCCGGTTGCTCTACCAACTGAGCTACCGTCGGTATCTGACTTCGAATTTCTAAATCGTACTGATATATGTATATCAAGTAACAGATGGAAATGAGAATGTATATATTAAGCACTGAACGTCCATGTGCTGTATATATGTGATATTAAATTTTTATTGACCTTTAATTCATATATGTAAATATATATTAATTTTATTGGACGATTTTTAGGTATATATATATATATATATATATAAATGAAAGATAATAAATTATCGCGGATACATAAAATAACAGAAAAAGAAAAATATTGGGTATAATCCGCTGTAGAGCAACCGTAAACACGTGTTTCTGACTAATTGGTCGTCATCAGTACGGTGTAGCCAAGGAATAAGGTGGGATAACCTTGGAGATGTAAGCTAAACGGAAGACCATCAGGTGACAGACCACCATTTGCAGCTTCAGCTAGAAGATCCTCGGTTTTGAGGACAACAACTAACGTCGCCACGAGGAAGACAATGTCAACCTGCGTGCCATCCGAGACCCAGGAAATGTAAATGAAAGATAATAAATTATCGCGGATACATAAAATAACAGAAAAAGAAAAATATTGGGTATAATCCGCTGTAGAGCAACCGTAAACACGTGTTTCTGACTAATTGGTCGTCATCAGTACGGTGTAGCCAAGGAATAAGGTGGGATAACCTTGGAGATGTAAGCTAAACGGAAGACCATCAGGTGACAGACCACCATTTGCAGCTTCAGCAGGTTGACATTGTCTTCCTCGTGGCGACGTTAGTTGTTGTCCTCAAAACCGAGGATCTTCTAGCTGAAGCTGCAAATGGTGGTCTGTCACCTGATGGTCTTCCGTTTAGCTTACATCTCCAAGGTTATCCCACCTTATTCCTTGGCTACACCGTACTGATGACGACCAATTAGTCAGAAACACGTGTTTACGGTTGCTCTACAGCGGATTATACCCAATATTTTTCTTTTTCTGTTATTTTATGTATCCGCGATAATTTATTATCTTTCATTTACATTTCCTGGGTCTCGGATGGCACGCAGGTTGACATTGTCTTCCTCGTGGCGACGTTAGTTGTTGTCCTCAAAACCGAGGATCTTCTAGCTGAAGCTGCAAATGGTGGTCTGTCACCTGATGGTCTTCCGTTTAGCTTACATCTCCAAGGTTATCCCACCTTATTCCTTGGCTACACCGTACTGATGACGACCAATTAGTCAGAAACACGTGTTTACGGTTGCTCTACAGCGGATTATACCCAATATTTTTCTTTTTCTGTTATATATATATATATATGTATTGAAAATTGAAAATCTTCATTTGTATAATTGGCAAAGAATTGTAATATATTTTATATATATATATATACATATTAAAAAAAAGCAGATACAATGAATTTTTTAACAAACTTAAATGTAAACAGCAAAAAAAAATGAAAAACTGATAAATCAGGAATCTCTGAAAAATGACAAAACAATAAATAATAAAACCAAACAAATTTCAATGAACAATGGGTGGTTAATTTAACAGATAATGACATACCAGAAAATGTATTAAAAATATTGAGTTTGGGTCCAGAATTTGCAGTAGACTTTGACAAAACTAAAAACAGGAAAAATAATACTCCAACAGAATTGATAATAGCCAACATGGAAGCGTACACGGATACCTTAAATGATAAGGACAAAAATAACATACGGTCAAAATTATGCAACACGGAATTAAATTATAAATAATCCAATAAAAACAGTAGCTCTCAATATGACAAAACATTATTGAAAAAAGAAATAAATGAAACAAAAAAAATTTTAAATGACAATAAACAAATAAAGTTCTTAAAGCAGATAAGAGAAACAAAACAATACTAATGAACAAAATAGATTATCAACAAAAAATGAAACAATTATTAGATGACGACACAACATATTCAATTGTGAAACCTGACCCCACAACGAAATACCAAAAAACAACAATTTATTAATAAAAAAATGGGAAGATAAACAATTAATTTCTCCAAACATGGCAAATAAATTAAAAATTCACAATGCACAGTCACCAAAAATATATGGGCTCCCAAAAATACACAAAGAAAATATTCCTTTAAGACCTATAGTATCATGTATTCAAAGTCCATTTTATAACTTATCAAAATTTTTAGCAAATATTTTATCAAATATAACAGGCAGAAATAAATTTTTCATAAAGAATTCTTTTGACTTCAAAAAATATTTGGATACATTTAAAATTAATAATAATGATAAATTAATTTCACTAGATATAGTATCATTATATATACACCAACATTCCAATAACTCTAGCCATAAAGACAATTAAAAATAAATGGAATGAAGTCAAAGAGTTCACAGACATTCCGCTAAATGATTTTTTAGAGGCTTTCGAACTGACTCTCACCCATACTTATTTTCAGTATGGCAAAACATTTTACAAACAAATTGAAGGTGTAGCTATGGGAGCACCAATATCTAGTGTTGTCGCTCAATTAGTATTGGAATTTATAGAAGAATCGGTCATGAAAGAACTAGATTTCCAGCCATGTTTTTTTTAAAGGTACGTTGACGACTGTGTAGCCTTGTTAGCTGAACATGAAATAACATATTTACAAAATAAATTTAACCAATTTAACCATAAATTAAATTTACTTTGAAAATGGAGAAAAATGAATGTTTAAAGTTCTTAGATATGACATTAATAAAATATAACAATAGAATCCTTACAAAATGGTACACAAACCGACATTTTCAGGAAGGTATCTAAATTTTAACTCTTGTCAACCAATTACACAGAAAAAAAGTGTTATAGCACTTGCTGACAGAGTCATAAAACTCACAAGTGCGGAATTTCGACCAGCTATTATTAAAAAAGTCAAAGAAATACTAAATAATAACAACTACCCCTCAGAGTTTATCAACAAAATATTTAAACAGAGATTAAACAAAATATATAATAGTGAAAATGTCCAAAAAATTTTAAATAAAAAAAAAGAAGTTAACAACCAACAAAAGAATCCCACATATATTACTATGCCATATATTGCAAATTTATCAGAAAAATCAACAATATTGTGAGACCATACAATTTTAAGTGGGCTTATCAAAACACCAACAATCTCAAGTACCTACACACCAGATTAAAAGACCCAATACCATTAATGAAACAATCACATATTGTATACAGTGTGCCGTGTGAAGGTTGTGATGGAGTATATATTGGCCAAACCAAACAAATCCTGGAAGAAAGACTAAAAGGACATAAGTATTGTAAAAATTCAACAGCTCTTAAAAAACACCAAACAAAATATAATCACAAATTTGACTTTAAAAATACAAAAGCTCTAACTAAACAAAATAATACCAAAGCGCGAGAAATATTAGAAATAATAAACATAGTAAAAACTAAGAACACAATAAATGACAGAAATTAAATTGACGGTTTATCAAAAATTTATCATCCAATAATTCAATAACTAGCATTTAATACATATAATTAAAGAAAAAGACAAAATTGAAACAACAACAGTAAGTTAAAATTACATTAAAAATAAAATAATAAAAAAGGAAAAAAATTTCAAAAAAGGAATGTATAAAAATAAAGACACACATTCAATATAGACAAAATGTGCTCACATACGAGTATACCATATTTATACTACACAATACAATTTTAACAAACGTATTTTAATATAATTATACTATAAAGATGTATAATAAATTTAGTATACGTGATAAGTTTTTATAAGAAGACAAAAAGCATACATATGTATGTTAAATGTGTTTGGTGAGTTTTAAAAATGTTTTTCAAGTATTTTAAATCTAAGTTTTAAAATATGTATGTGTTTTTCTCTTACAATCCTGTTTGTATGAATTTATGTAATAAAAAATTTGATAAAGACATGTGATATGTCGAAACGTTAAGTATTGTTTTAATTATTCGTTCTTAAAAAAAATAACCCACTAAGAAAATAGGCCGCTACCCCAAGAAAACAAATATTTAAATTTATATATATGTATATATATATGCAATTATTCTTTGTTGCCGTGATAGTTATTATCTTGTTTAAAGACTCTTGGGGAGTTTTGTGGGAATTTTCGGCAAAAATAAACACTTAGTGGTTTTTCATTAAGTTTAATGAAATGTTTCGACCTCATTTTGGGTCTTCATCAGAAATATGATCACTGTAAAACAATGTCCTTAATTAAAATTACAAAATTTATACGCGAAATTAGATGATTTCCTTTTTAACATTTTTTTAAACATTAAAATTCATAATCACAAAAACATAAAGATATAAACAATATAAACATATTGCAGTAGCACTGGTAGCATAATTATATGAATAAAATAAATGTATTATTGCCATACATTGGGCACCAATGACACAAAAACTATATATATTTATTTATAAATGCAGAGATTGTAATATTTTAAATTATAACTACTCCAACAAATATTTTAATCTTAATCCCTGTTATCATTCACATTATTCTTGTAGGTTCCAGCAGTGATCCTTCCTTTATTCGTCAACAACATTTCTTATTTAAAACTAAATTGGATAAGGTTAATAAAAGAAAATTAAATCTCATAAAACATTTGCATTAAATTCAATATTCAATAACAACAACAGTAAAGAAATTCTTTTGCCACATGTGGCTGTTAAAAGAAAAATGTCCTTTTTATTATTCCAACCTCAAACAAAATATATATATATATACGAAAAACACATTGCTTTTAATCTATTCCATGGATTTAAATAAAAATATTATTCTTGCTATCTTCAAATTTTCAATATCGTATAATTTCAAAGAAATAAAATTTTCCCTTACGACGCTGAATTTTATTTCAGCAAAGACATTCATTTGCACGAAATGCCTCTGGAGATCTAAAATCTCGCAAAGTAAAAAAACACCTCGATAAGACTCCCACCAATTGCCATATGCAAATATTCGCACGTTGTACATACCAAAAATTGGCTATTTGTCCATCAAAAATGCTTATACCTTTACGTATTCAAAAATGCTTGAAATCTTTATTAAATTTTATCTAATAAATTGTTTATAATGCACAGTAAACATCGCTAGCAAACATTTTCACGTAGTACCTTTAATGCCCTTTTTACATCATTAACAATACTCCCATGATTTGCAAAATTAATCTACTTTAGCAAAGAAAATAATATTTTATTCAAAATATTGACGATGTCAAACGTCTTACTAAAAATGAACATTCTCACGTAGCATCTTTAGCACACGCCCTACACCAACAATTATCTACCATGAATTTATTTCAAGAAAAACTTACTTATAATATTGATATACATTATCAAATTCCTCTTGGTTTATATCTACCATTTCGATAAAAGAATAATGAAATTAAACAAAGTAACAATGAATTAATTATAATGTGAAAACTAAACTAATTATTGAAATCAAAATAACTTAATACATTCAACTAAAATGATTTTATGTAGTGTATTAGTACGCCTGCAATCATGTGCGTATGAAACAAAATTTTTACGTTCGATCAATTCAAAAGATCGGCAGCTTCTTCCCTTCTATCCTCGTTCGCGCCTTTTTATCACCTCGGTACTCGAAAAAACACGATTATCCGTCTGCAGTGCCACAACTCACACACTAATGTTTATGTTGGTGTTGTCCTGTTCATATTTGTTTTCTTCAAGTTTTCCCCCAGGTTGAACTATACCTATACAGTTTTTGACAGTTAAAAATTGCACAAAATGTAGACACACAAATTGTTTATTATTAAAGTCCATGCACATTCGCAATTCTTTGTCTTGAGTAGGTATATTCTTTTTCTATTAACGCCATCCTTCATTGTATTTGTAAATGAATTTGTTGCCTCTTTCATCACTGTTTAAATACTTCCTTTTCCCATTATTTAACACTATCCGTATTTTCTTCTTGTAGATATTTTCGTTGGAAATAATCGGAAATACATTGCATACAGATGGGATTCTTCCTTTTATGATTACATTGTCAGGAACATGGACCTCGACAGCTTTATCCCTGTCTTCCAGCCACCTTCTCTCATCTTCGTGTAGGTTGATTTGCACGTAGCTGTTAACAACGTTAACATTATTTTTTTCTTTGTAGTTTTATTCAGATTAAACCAGATTTATCCTATTATTTCTGAAGCTTTTCCGGATTAAACCAGGTTTATCCTGCTATTTCTGAAGCCTTAACTTTATTTAAATCGTGTCGAATAAAGAACACTTTTCTTATATATCCTGTTAAAAATACTATTAAATATAAGTATCAGGTATTTATTGTATTGTTAAATGTGACCATAAAATGTCTAACAGATAACAATCTTTTTACAAATTTATTTACTGCATCTATTCATTTTGAAAGATGTTTTCATGTCGTGCATGTCGAATTTCACCTTTTTCATTGGTTCTGTCTTTGTATATTGAGAACACATCTTGTGCTCCTCGTTTCTATAAATATAGAATACATGAATTTATTTTTGTGTTCATTTCTATACCTTTTATCATATAAATTTATTTGAATCTCAAATTATTATATACCTATCATCATAATGTTGCGCCTTAGAGGTTATGCAACTCATAATTCGTTTTTTAGCAATTATGTTTACAACTAAAAGTTATTTTCTTATTCTAATACTTAATTGTCTAACTATTTTAAAATGCTTAAATAATAAGGATCACGGCAATATATGTAGGAAAACTTACTCCAAAATACGCAAAACAATTGTTTTGAGCCTCTTTTTATATTAGAGGCACAATTAATATACATTTAAAATTGTTTTGAATGACAAATATTGAAAAATGTCACAACACATTTGACAGTCTGAAGTACTGGCATACTAGAAGAAAGAATCAAAGCACATAAATATGCGAAAAATAGTACTGCTTTAAAAAAAAAAACTCAAGCCAATTTTCTCATATATTTGATTTTGATCGTGCTTCTGTTTTGCATAAGGAATATAACACAAAATCCAGGAATGTATTAGAAATGATCGAAATACAAAAACATCAAAATGCAATAAATGACAGAGGGGAAATCGCAAACTTATCAGTGATATATCGACATTTATTATAAATCAAAACGCCATATATAAGACATTAAAGAAACTCTATCATATATGAAAATACATACACAAAAAAGATAATTTTTCCCCAGTTGTTGTTATGGCTTTCAGTCTAATGTGTTGTCACATTTTTCAATATTTGTCATTCAAAACAATTTTAAATGTATATTAATTGTGCCACTAATATAAAAAGAGGCCCAAAACCAGTGTTTTGCGTATTTTGGAATAAGTTTTCCTACATATATGTTTATATTGTTTATATCTTTATGTTTTTGTGATTATTAATTTTAATTTGTTTAAAAAAATGTTAAAAAGGAAATCATCATAATTTACTTCGAAATCATGGGTGTACCGGCCCTGTATTTGAACAAGGTTTGTTTATGGAAAAAAAACAAACAATGGTTTTAAACGTTTCGATATTATTTATATCTTTTTCAAAAATATATAACTGTAACACAATTTAAGTATATCAGAATAAATGTAAAATACTGTAATGTGTAATAAAATGTGTGAAGTAAAATGTATTTAACATTGTTTTTCTAGATTTCTTTATAGATTTTCCCACCTGCATATTAATTCTAATTCTTTTCTTTTTTCTTTTTTATTTTGACTAAGTGGAGGTATGTACACATTTTTATTCTATCTGTCTTCGATAATTCAATTACTTTACTAATTCTGTGTGTATTTCTATTGCTCCGTGCTTTAAAATATATGTCAATATGTGGTTTTTATTTGTGTTTGTATTTCACTATTTTTATGTGTGGATGTTCTTATTTTGTTTGTTTTTGTATTTTTATTTTAAAAATTAGTATGTTTAAGGAAAACACAGTGTTGTCCATATATTTGTTATAAAATAGGGAAAAATATATTGGAAAGGTTATTAATGTCTGTTCTATCATTTATTGCGTTTTCATGTTTTTGTATGTGGATGCTTTCTAAAATGTTGCGAGCTTTGGTGTTTTTTTCAGTGTTTATGATTGCAGTTTCTGAATAGTTAAAAGTATGATTACAATCATTACATGGTATTTTGTCAACTAATGTGTGTTTACACAATACCATATACATAGTTTACAAAATACCATGTAATGATTGTAACGGAATATATATATAGGACAGACAGAATAGAAATACACACAGAATTAGTAAAGTAATTGAATTATCGAAGACACATAGAATAAAAATGTGTACATACCTCCACTTAGTCAAAATAAAAAAGAAAAAATAAAAGAATGACAATTAATATGCAGGTGGGAAAATCTATAAAGAAATTCACTGGAAGAATCTTATAGTGTTTATTATTCTCCAAGAGCAATTAAAAGTATACTAATAGTAATTGAAGAAAAGGAAAAAGGGCTGATTCTGAACACTGAAAATTTGTTTGATTCCTTACAATTGTTGATTTTTATAGTCAAGTAATATTGATTAAGATTTTTGCATTTGATATACGTGTGAATTATTAATAACAGCTTGTATAAAAAATACTTGTTTCATTTACCTTTTTTTTCATAAGAACATCTAATACAAATTTTTATTTATTATTTAAATATTTTAAGTCATATTAACAAATGTGGTAACAATATAAAGTTATTAAATTCTTTTACTTAGGTATACGTTAACAGTCACATTAGACATATTTTGGCAATTACTGAAATCATAAATTTTCCTAAATTTGTTCCATCAAATTTTGTTTAACGTATTTGATTTGAATTGACACTAGTTCTTGTAACATTTTTATTTTCGATAAAATTAAATCTTGAACTTTTACATATTGCGATATCAATATTCTCGCCATTCTATTGCACAGCACTATCTTGAACACTATTCAAAATTTTACTGGCTGTCTCAATTTTGTTGTTTAATGAGTGTTCAATATATGCCTCTGCAAGAGCTGTTGTTCGCCAACCTTCATGACGTTTTAAAGCTGTAATATCTGCACCCGAGTCCACCAAAAGTGTCACTGAAAACCTTCTTAAATAATGCCCGGTGTAATAAGCTGCGTCAGGTATCTTTAAAAATTTTGCTAGTACACTAGCGATGCTGCCAAATTTATTTATTCCAATTATATTTTGTACATTTTCCTTGTTTGTAGTTTAAGAAAAATCGAGTAATATTTGTTAGGTTTCTTGATCGAAGTTCCATGTATTTCTTCTAAGTATTGCAACGAAACAACACAAAAGAAGCAGACCTCCGGGCGACGACAAAAAAAAAGTAAACATCGGCGCGACGCACCGTAAATAAGTCATAAATCAACTGCACTCATGTACTGTGTCAGCGACAGAAAGTCTGGAATATGGTAGAAGAGAGTCAGCATTTGATAGACCTTTTGTCTGGAGATATAAATGCCACCGGTGAAATAAGGAATTGATTCATTCAATAGTAGTCGCGCGCGGTATTTATTGAACAGTTCAAATAACATAAATAATGTGAGTAGTGCAGTTTTATTATAGTTCACAAAATACATAAATATTACTGATATAAATAGTAGTGATAGAAATAAATACGTGTGTTAATTTATTTGTAGTAGTTTTAAGTGCGATACATTTATTTTACATTTTTATATTGTGATTAGTTTTAAGTGTGAAATATACAGACTGTTTTAAAACATTTGTACGAGTTGTTTATTTCGACTCCGGAAACACCACGGTATGGTAAAAATTAGGGGTCTGCGGTGCACCGAAAAATCGGTACCGTTACGGTATAGAACGATGTACCGTCAGCGGTTCGGTACAGACAACGTTCTCGGTACCATCTCGGTACGGTACAGTTTACAATGACAAAACGAAAAATAATCCCATACTATTTATTTATAAGCATTTTTCTTCATGTATTATTAACTTTTGTTCCGTTCAGTTACCGTCGCCTAAAAATAAGTTTGCATTGAATTGCTGAAGTTTACTTTGGATGGAATTATTGCTCCTATTAAGAATTTTTAACCAAAAATGCTTCGCATTTCTTTTCTGGTGCTCTGAGGAAATATTCATTCAAAAAAAGTCAAAATCTTTCAATACAAAGGATTTGTTATTCCTAGAATTCACTTTAAAATATTTAAATCCCTCAGTACTGTTAAAGCCGAAGATTATATATAAACAGGAGCGGACTTGACTCATAGTTCATAGACTTGTGCCGTGTATTAGCCGAATTCAAATACATACCTTTAAATATCTGATGTAAATTGCAGCGTACACACCTAGATACACTTTATAAATGAACTTATTTTATAAGCCATGTTTGAAGCAATACAAGGAAAAACTGAAAACACTATTTCTTAAGAAAATAAGAGGAGTAAAATCAAATTTATAGATAAAAGACCACACCAACCAGCCAAAAAAACTATTATTCCAAGCAATGCCTTCGAACATTCAAGTACCTAGTGGGGCTGTTTTAACACGGATGCTAGGCACGTAACTACTACAATATTTTATGGGACGATTGGTCATTCACTAGCTCAGTCCATAACTCATAAATAGGAGGCTTTCATATTCGCTGTAAATGTAAATAAAAGTAGTTTCTTAACAGTTTTTTTTCTTAAAATATGTTTCAATACTTTGTTGGTCTGTGATCTATTTTATATATGTATATCACGAAATCACATCGGACGTAGTCTCTGTTGGAGTTACCTCTACGAATATAAAGTTACCGTGTAGTTACCATAATTAATTTTAAAAGTTTTGTTGTTTTTTATTCATACGTTATGAGTGATGTTAGTGAACCCCCGACAACATCGCATTCTTCTAGATCATCTACGACTTCAGACGATAAGACAAAAAGTAGAAAGGTATCGATTTGGAATTTTTTTCGAAAAATTAATTCAATAACTTCAAAGTGTTTGACTTGTGGACAAATTCTCAAATCACAGTATGGTTCGACCACAGGAATCCGGAAACGTTTAGAAAGGTTGCATCACAGTAAATATATGATATTTCGTGACCAAGAGAAAGAGTTTATAAAACTGAAGAGTGAAGAATCCAGGTCTAACCTAGTAAACACAAATGTCTCTAGTACTTTTAAATTGCAAAAACTCGATAGCTTTCTCAAATCTGCTGAAAAATATGAAAACAGCCACCCAAAATATATTGCCATGAAAACAGCCGTAACAAAATGGATTGCTGAGGAGCTACACCCTTATGCAATTATTGATGAACCGGGATTAAGACAAATTGTAATACTAGCTGATGAAAGGTTTGTTTTACCTACATCAACAACGATTGCAAGAAATTGGATACCGGATCTATACGATAATACTAAGTTGAAATTAAAGGACGAAGTTTCTAAGCAAAACTTAGAATCCATATCTTTGACAACTGACATGTGGTCCTCAGAATCAACTGTCTCATTTTTGGGGATCACAGCGCATTTTGTAGATCATGAAATGAATTTGAAGAATATTTGTTTTGGTTGTGTCCCTATGCTTGAAAGTCACACCGGAGAAAATATTTCACGTTATCTAAAAGAGACCCTAACTGAATGGAGCCTCGATAACGTACAAAACATCTACTGTGTGACAGACAATGCAGCAAATATGAAAACTGCAATGGCCAACACAAAAATGGCGCATGTATCATGTTTTGCACATTCACTCAATCTGACACTAAAGGATGCTAAAAAAAACTACCGTGGATTTGACACACTGATGAAAAAATGCAGGAACATTGTTGGTCATTTTCGACATAGTCCTACAGCTAAAGCAAATCTCCAAAAGAGGCAAGAACAATTGGGCAAACAAAAATTAGAGCTTATACAAGACATAGAAACAAGGTGGAACAGCGAGTATTTCATGATTGAAAGACTCCTTAAACTGAAGGAACCTCTTTGTTTGGAGTTATCCCAACCTGGATGCACTGTGGATAATCTAACTTCATTAGATTGGGGGATAGTTGAGGCCTATGTCACAATTTTAAAACCATTCCTAGATGCCACTTTAGAAGTGTCCTCAGAGAAAAGACCTACCAAAAGTATGATGATACCCCTTGTCCATGGTCTCAAAAGTGGTTTGCAGTCAATTACAGACAATAATAGTGCAGGGATTACATTAAGCAGAGCTCTATTGCAAGCAGTGCAGGGTAGATTTCCTATGGCTGAACATAGTCAACCAGATCAGCTTTGTATGCTACTGGACTCTAGATTTAAAGATTCGATTTTATCAGAATCCATGAAGAAAGCAGCCAAGGAAACGTTGCGGAAGGAGCTTAGAACACTTGAATCCCAAAAAGCCAATGCTGCTTCACAATTTAGTGAGATACCAACTGAAAATGAAAACACCACTACAAATTTATCAAGTGTATGGGCAGCATTTCTTCAAGCCACCAAGCAACAAATTGCCAAGGAAGCGGATAACAGTTCCAGGCAGAATCAAGCTCAAGGTAGGTTTTCTATAACATTTTCAATTTTTTGAAAAGACTAAAATTATCCTATTACTGTAGTTCCAAGACAGTAGGCCCCAAAATATCATATAGACAGAACGTGTAAACCATGTTAAGTCCTGTTTTAATAATCACAAGAACATGCATGTATTTTTACTAAATCAAATCATTTTAATAGCTGATAAAATTTGATACATAATATTATATATTAAAAAAAAAGAAACTGTACTGAAACTAACCACTATGAACAATTCTGGCAATAACCCTCCATTTCCATAATTAAGCAATTCCTATAGTTGAAGTATTATATTAAATCGTACGCTTACTTAGATCTGATAAGCGCCTGATTTTTCAGGTTGTCTTCAGCTGGAAGCGTACTTCTCTGAAAATTGTATACCCATTTTGCAGGATCCTTTTAAGTGGTGGGCAGAAAACTCAGTTAGATTCTCCAAGCTCATTCCGCTTGTCAAAAAATATCTTGGCATTCCTGCTACTGAAGTCCCGTCAGAAAGAGTGTTTTCTTCTGCTGGGAATGTATTAAATAGCAGAAGGCGAAGGCTCCTTCCAGGTAACGCTGAAAAGTTGATTTTCCTTCACCAAAATCTGAAGTATGTGTAAAGGTACAAATAAATGAAATACTTGTAACATAAAAAATGTCGTTGTACAAAATGTCCTTTATTTTCTACATTAAATAAATTTTACTTTATTAGGGCTATGTAGTTCTTGTAGAATAAATTTTGGGTTTTGCTTTTGAAACATTTTTTTAATAGGTATTTAATCTTGTGCTTATACGATTTTTTAAGAGATATTTTTATGAATTACTAAAAACTACTTGTACTAAGGGATCAGTTTTACTTACCTTCATATTCTTTCCAATTAATCCCGTTTGGTTTTAGAAAAAAGGTTACAGTAAATTGGTAAATATATGTAATATCATTAGTACCGTGTACCGTACCGAGAACCGCGGTACAGAATTATTTACCGTACCGAACCGTACCGAACTTCAGTTTTTGGTACCGCAGACCCCTAGTAAAAATTACCTGCAATAACAAATTGACGTCCTGTTTTTGTTTTAGAATCATGAATGTGAACTAAAAGGGCAGTTCTGAGGTTTTCAACATGGCTTGTTTTAATTTTCCTCAGTTCTTCCCCCCGGCAGCCTCCCATTATGCCAAAAATTAGCTGAACCTAAAATATTTATAATTCTTATATTTTTATTTCATTTGGATTTATACTTTACCTTTGTAAATAGATATTCTTTATCTGGAGCAGATGATAAGAATTCCCTAATTTGCTGGGCTGTCAGAATTTTTGATTTTTTAGGTCTATAAACTTCTGATTTACGCTTTAGAAGGGCGCACAATTTGGGCTACTTGCTTATATCAACATTCTTTTTTAAACTAATTGTCATCCGCAGCATTGAGTAAATTGCCCACAAAGAAGAAGGTTTCATCGTTTTCAAAAGCTCTTGGAAATTAGCAAGTAGCACATTCTGAGATGATGAAATTGCTTGGCTTTCTTGACGCCAATCTTGGAAAAGTCTATGTGCACGTTAGTATTGAGTTTATGATTTTTCAGACAGCAAACTAGCTGCTGCCTATGCCGCTGCTTGAGTAATTTCAGGTGGAGTGCCAACGCAAACATCTTCTTCACTTCCAGTTCGGTTCATTTTTCAAAAGGACACTTTATTTCGATTAATGACAAGTGTTTGAATTGACTTTTAAAATTAAAAAACCTAGAACTAACTTCAGCCCGTGACTAAAGCGCCCGTTGCTATGTTCAGCCTGTGACTAAAGTGCACGAAGCCACAGCTTGTCAAGGCGTGTTTAAAAGGTCACTTAGCATCACGGAAACATAAACGATAAATGGCATTTTAAACACGGGAGTTGAAAAAATTTATTGTAATATCTTACGTATTTTATATTAGTATTTGTTTTGTGTGCTTTATTATTTAATGCACGTTTTTAATAATCGTGGTTACGAAAATTTAACGCCCTAGTTACGGTATTTCTAGTATTATTGTTGAAATTAATTAAATTATTTTTTAGATTTATTTTTGTGTTTTGTATGTCTCAAAGTTTCAATTAATATTTATTTGATTAATTTCAAGTTTTTGCAAAATTAATAAATTAGTATTTACCTAAGATGAATCCAATTTTTTCTTTTAGAAACCGCTACTTATCCAAAGGTTTTTATTTTGTTTTAGAAAATACCATATACCTATCTATGTCAAATCTAAATAGAAAATTTCACTCCGTACATGATACCTTCACTACTCAAAAATGACTAGGTTTTAGCCTGGAACAAAATAGACAGCAGATATTTTTTTTTAATTTCTCAAAAGGTAATTTTTGGGCAAGTGCAGTTTTTACTAGGGCTTTTAATGCTGTTATAGATTAGACTCCAACAATCGCTCTTCTAAAATTTAGCCACCTCATATCTGAAGAGCATTCATCCATTTACGATAGCCAAATCAATCATTAATGTAAAAAGTACCAAATGAAAAAATTGTTTGGCTTATGTTATATTATCCGTTAACATCTATATTTAATAGGTTAATAATAATTTTAGAAGAAATAATCTTTTTTACATGACGTAAAATCAATTTTCTGCAATTATTACTAACCATAATAATGTTGATATAATAATCGCCAATAATATTACACACATAAATCAATTTGAATTCATTTGATTTATAGTCCATTTATCGTTTAATAATTATTCAAAATTTTCGGTGTATATATTTCTTGGAATTATACATTATTTATTGTATTTTTGAAATGATTGTACATAAATGATTTAAATTATACTTTTAAAAATGATAACTTTGCCTTCAAGTAATATCATCATCATATATTATATGACTCAAGCTCACGAACAATTAAAATAGTATTGTGTGTATATATCAAAAGGAGCTAAAAAAAAACTTTAGAAAAAGTCCTCGATTTAAGCCATTAATTTTCGTTGTAGTATATCCATTACTATAATAAATGATAATGATCGAATTTAAGTATACATTTGTATAGAGCTGTCAAATTTATTTAAATAGACTTTAACTGATTCGTTGTTATAAGTGTTTCACAAACCGCTAATAGATATGTCGCATACTAGCGGTAAACCGCTAAATGGCTAAACAGGTATTAATGAGCTTTTCCGTTTTTGTTAACAGTTTTATGTCCTTATTAGGATCTCTGTTGATATACATATGTTCATAGTATGTATAACATGTACATATGTAAATACACTAATTATTTCATTTAGCGAGATGTTTCACATACTCCTTTGTTAAGTTTCGCAGTTTAAAATTACTTTTCAAGTATAACGTTATAGTTAAAAGAAAATAACGACCGCTGAATAATGTAATCACAGGCGTTTTTTATTGTATAATAGTATAATATATAGATAAAATTTTGGTAATATCGGCTTCCAGTATTATATGAAGGTTAGGTTATATTAAAAAACGTGTAAACGTTTCGATACTATTTATAATATCTTCATCAGAAAAATATAAGTTAAAACTATAAAAGACTAATTTTATGGTTGTTAAATATGTAAAAATTATGTACTTACATTTTAAAATAAAAATCGTTTACATCATGGTTTTTTGGATAATACAATATACGACTTATGGTAATTTGTATAGTTACATTTCTCTTAAAATTGAAGGTGAAACATCATAACACTGCAAAATAAGACAAACAAAAAATTTTCAAAAAGGACGAACGACAGAAAAATTTTAATAGATAACACTTACAATAATATTGAATACATGTGTATGTTTGGTTTGATAGATATTATTTTTAACAACAATTGAAGGGCTCTATGCAAGAAGTCCCTAAGTCACTTTTTCATGTTCTGAGATATTTGAGATTTTATGTTTCAATTTGATCTGGAAATCACATTGTTTTGATTTTGACTAATCTTTTTTTCCTAAAGATTATTTGTATCATTTCTTATATTATCGCCAAATTTCAAGGTAAAAAATCCACACTTAATGCAAAAAAAAAATATAAACAATTTACACTTAGGTACTTTTTAACAAAATTACTGCAAACTTGTTTAAAAAAATTTATTTCAAGTAAAAATAGACCAGTGATATACGATAATAATAAAATAAACTTTCCCACAAACTTAATTTATTGTCATAACACGCAATAAAAGGTTTTTTCTGCTTAAACGTAATAATTTCAACAAAAAACTTATTCGAACTGTTCTACATCAGACTCTTGATCCTCTTCTCTTCCCAACTTCACGGATTCTTCGTCTAACACTTTATAAAACTCCCTGTTTTCCTCTGCTTCAATATAATGAACCAAAAATTTTATGTTTGCCAGTTTCTCTTCCTTCAGTTTTAAAAATTTATCGTATGCAAAACTTGGGATAATGTTGGAAAGAAGTCTCTGATATCCTACTTTGTATAAGTTGAAACAACTGCCATAATCCCCAGTCATAGCCTCTCTCAGTCTTGGTTTATCCGCAGCAGAAAAGATAACTGATCGGCATTTTGAAATTCCCGGTAAGGACGATTTTATTTTGTCACCATACAACTTTTTGTAGTCCAGCACTTTCAGTGTCGCAAAATTTCCTGTAATTTTGCTGCTTTTGGTCAATAAGGATTGTTCCAAGAACACTACTTCAAAGGGATCTTTGCATCGGGCATTTTGTATAAGCTGTATGTAATAGTCTGGGTTATCGACTTTTTCCCTTTTCACTCTCTTTTTTTCGATCAGGACGGTCTACAGGCATCATGGAATGTCCTGGAATAGGGTAGTATACCACAATACCTCGAAAAATTCCAGATGCACATAAAGAATCTAAATAAGTGAATAAATATCTGTTTTTGTTTTGCGAGAAACAGTTATCGCAGAAAATCGATAATTTCTCTTGTTCGTCGGTTTTATATTTTTTGATATAATAATTTAGAGCTGTGATAACCTCGTTCGGACCTTTAGTAGCAAAATTTTCCGTGAAGAGAAACATAGTGGCTTGATTACTGACAATATTATTGATTCCAAAATTATGTAGCCAAAGTTGCCTTTTGTAATATTCGTCGCCAATATTAGTTACCGGCAATGGCAAATTTTTTTGGAAGTCAAAACATATTGCTAACTCTTTGTTGCTTGCGTTTTCTTTTTTCTCTTTAAGAAGAGTAAAAAAAACCTGAGATCGACGAAGGTGTAACTCTCTAGCGGTACTGAGAGACATTATTTCATTTTCATTGTTTCGTAATTTTGCCGAGTTAAGATCCGCCATAAATTTTGTACAAGTTGCACATATATCTTTTCTTGGATGAGCAAAAGAATAGTTGAAATTTTCAACAAAAATTTTATGAAACATTCCATACTTCACTGGATTATCAGGAAAACATTGGCCATAGTTCTTATGGAGCTGAGATACTGTAAGATCAGACTGTAGATATTTTTTGCACATGTTTTGTGAACGACTATAATGTGATTCAACGGCTGGCAGATTTTTCAAAAAACTGTTAACTTTTTCAACTGTATCGGTAGGTAATTTATTTTTCCGGTTATGGCGCTTTCCTCTAAAATCTCTTACATCGTCTATGTCAAACTTTAAAATCTTCTTTCTGAGTCTATCTCTAGTGATTGCATGCATTGCAAGAAAAAAGTTTTGGCAAATTGTAACAGATTTGTTGTTGTCTACAACAGTATACTGAAAAACCTTTCGCGGAGGTTTATTTTTATTAGAATGGCGTGCAGCTGGTTTTGAACTGATGCACCCTCGCAAGTACAAATTTTGTTCATTATGGTTACTTAAATTTTGGAAACGTTCACAAACTTGCTTATAGGAAATACCAGTGAACTTGGTTTTACACTTACAGCGACATTCTGGCATTTCACTCTGTATACGAGATTTTCTTAACTTTGACTTTTTGTTTTCTCTTTCCCATTTTTTTGGATCTGATCTTCTTTTCTTTGGTTTTGCTTTTTCTTCATCATTCCCATTTTCGTCTTCAGTAATAATCAGGTCATAATTCTCTACTGGACTTGCCCTAACCCTAACCTCATCAGGAGGCAGCCACACATCGTCATCATCGCTAGCTGGATAAGGTTCTATAAAAACAATACATTACTGTAATAGGTACTCATCTACATAACTTTTTAACATTGCAACTTACCTGCGATACTTTCATCACTGCTCATCTTAGAAAAAGTATTTATTTTGCGCTAGGTACAATAGGTAGTTGAGAGCTGTTTTAATGTAAAATGCAACTAACCACTTCTTTTTTACCTAGGGTATTCTTAAACATTTAGGTACTTCTTAAACACTTAGGTACTTTTTGCACAAAAATTCCTAAACCAGCTGAGAATGGGACATTTAAAATAACATGGTTAGGGGCCTTTTAAACGGAAACCAGCAAGTGGGATGGAAAGTTCATCCATTCTTATTAGAGATGGCGCTAATAGTACAAAATCTCTAAAATGTCACTTAGGGACTTTTTGCATAGAGCCCTTCAATTGCTTGCACTATTTTGAATTTATATTCATTTAAATATAATTGATTGAGGTCTCGCTAGGCACTTGGGGAAATATATTAAATAATAAAGGTAAAAGAAAGTTCACACTTGGTTATTGTTCCACGTTTTTAGTGAAACAAATAACCAAGTGTGAACTTTCTTTTACCTTTATTATTCCTTTAAATAGTAATGTTTCCTGTGTGTCTCTTTGAAAAATACTTATTGAAGTGCAATAGCACAATGTGTGTATGTATGTATGCTTTTTTTTTTTAGTTGAAAGTTTTATCTATTCGCAAATGTAGCACAGCGGCGCATGCCGACAGATTTTATATTATTGAAAAATATATTTGGGATATATTTTGTGTGTCGGCTCTGTCGTTTATTGCGTTTTTATGTTTTTTAATTTTTAGGCTTTCAAAATTTTTCTTGATTTACTGTTGTGTTCGGTATCTGATATTGTTGTTTGCTTGTAATTAATTACAAGCAAACAACAATCGGCTCTGCCGTTTATTGCGTTTTAATTTTTAGGCTTTCAAAATTTTTCTTGATTTACTGTTGTGTTCGGTAGCTAATATTGTTGTTTGCTTGTAATTAATTACAAGCGAACAACAATCGGCTCTGCAGTTTATTGCGTTTTTATGTTTTTTAATTTTTAGGCTATCAAGTATATTTCTTGATTTACTGTTGTGTTCGGTAGCTAATATTGTTGTTTGCTTGTAATTAATTACAAGCAAACAACAACCAGTGTGAGATAACAATCCATGACACGATGTTTGCAATTGACCCATTCTTCTATATGTGGGATAAATCTCTCAGGATCATTTTTCTTTGGACTTCGGTTATTGTATTCACGTGCTTTTGAATATTCACCGCCTTCGGCCGTTGTGGAGCCTCATACCGGAGGACTCTGTGAACAATTTATTGTCAGCATTAGTCTAGTGAGGCTTGATACCCGTTTTTCAGCCTTTGCAGCAACGTTTTCGATGTTTTCCAAATAAACCCCTCCCATCAAAAGTTACACCCAGGTATTTTACTACTTTTGAGGGCACTACTTGCACGTTCCCTATCCTGAACACAATTTATCTCTCTTCCTTTGTCCTTTTAGAATAATTATTTTAGTTTTACTTGGTTCCAGTTCCAATGTATGTTTGTCCATCCAGATGTTGATTCTCCTTAGACACTCATTTATGTGTCTCACCAAATCCATTTCATCATCTGCGGCTATTATGAAGGCCAAATCATCCGCAAACCCAATTGATGTCGCCATTTTCCTAAGTTCTACATCAAGTACACCATCATATACAGGGTGTAGCACCTAAGATGCCTCGGACCGTAGCTCCTCTATCATACAATATATCGAAAAAAGTCTAAAAGGAAAATTGTCCATAACTACAATCGCCATTTCCCTAAAATATTTTTGGTCATCAGTGCCGCGCCGTATTCCAGTGGCGTATCAAACCTATGTTTTTTTAAATGGAACAATGTATATTTTGTGGCTGATTCGGAAAGCCCCCAAAGAGTACTTTATTTTCTTATATAACGCCATACTCCTAGCTTTAACGGTTTCGCTGTTATACGGTTTTTCTTCGCAGTTAGACCGTACTTCGACATTTCTTTTTGGCAGGAACTAAATTGTACCGGCGTTTCGGTTTCTAATTTAGGGATAGACTAAGACCTCTTCTAACTACTCCTAATTTTTTTTCAAGTGATTTAAGGAAAGAAGATAATTTTTGATTGGGCTTTGCAAGTAGTCATTTTTTTCTAAAATATCAAATGGGAACCATATAAAATAATTATATCGTTGGATAATCGAAATTCCAAGTTTTACATTTATTTTAAAAAAACACATTTCATTACAAAATTAAAAAGAAAAAAAAGTTGTTAGGTCAATTCGTCGAAAAACGTCTTTTTTCAAAGTCAGTTGTCATGGTAAAACAATGGAAGTGTCAATGCAAACGGAAAAAATAACAATAAACTGACAGAAGTATTATTGTTATCTGATAAACGTTGCGAAAATGCCTGGAACTCAACAAGAAATGGTTGACATGTGTTTATTCTTGGAGAATGTTTCGAAAAATTGTTTGTTGGCGTCACGAGTGTACTCTGAGAGATATCCTCTCAGAACGTATCCAAATCCACGTGAGTTTACAAAGGTGTTGGATAGATTTACGTCTACTGGTACTGTTCAACGAGCAAAGAGAGTTAGAACGAAGCCAGTTTTGACCGTAGAAAACGAGTTGAAAGTTCTGGAGGCTGCTATTGAAAATCCTCATATCAGTGTCCGCGAAATTATTAGGAACAGTGACAAGTTACATCCATTTAAAATTCAATTGCAATTGGAATTTCGATTATCCAACGATGTAATTATTTTATATGGTTCCGATTTGATATTTTAGAATAAAAATGACTATTTGCAACGACCAATTGCAGAAATTCCGCCTGGTTTCAAAATCTTGAGATTGCAATTCCTGGTGCAATTGAATTTTAAATGGATGGAACTTGTCAGTGTTCCTACTAATTTCGCGGACACTGATATGAGGATTTTCAACAGCAGCCTCCAAAACTTTCAACTCGTTTTCTACGGTCAAAACTGGCTTCGTTCTAACTCTCTTTGCTCGTTGAACAGTACCAGTAGACGTAAATCTATCCAACACCTTTGTAAACTCACGTGGATTTGGACACGTTCTGAGAGGATATCTCTCAAAGTACACTCGTGACGCCAACAAACAATTTTTGAAACATTCTCCAAGAATAAACACATGTCAATCATTTCTTGTTGAGTTCCAGGCGTTTTCGCAACATTTATCAGATAACAATAATGCTTCTGTCAGTTTATTGTTATTTTTTCCGTTTGCATTGACAGTTGTACTTCTATTGTTTTATCATGACAGCTGACTTTGAAAAAAGACGTTTTTCGACAAATTGACCTAACAAGTTTTTTTTCTTTTTACTTTTGTAATGAAATGTGTGTTTTTTTAATAAATGGAAAACTTGGAATTTCGATTATTCAACGATATAATTATTTTATATGGTTCCCATTTGATATTTTAGAGAAAAATGACTATTTGCAAAGCCCAATCAAAAATTATCTTCTTTCCTTAAATCACTTGAAAAAAAATTAGGAGTAGTTAGAAGAGGTCTTAGTCTATCCCTAAATTCGAAACCGAAACGCCGGGACAATTTAGTTCCTGCCAAAAAAAAATTTCGAATTACGGTCTAACTGCGAAGAAAAACCGTTATAACGCGAAACCGCTGAAGTAGGGGTATGACGTTATATAAGAAAAAAAAAGTACTCTTTGGGGGCTTTCCGAATCAGCCACAAAATATACCATTTAAAAAAGCATAGGTTTGGTACGCCACTGGAATACGGCACGGCACTGATGACAAAAAATATTTTAGGGAAATGGTGATTGTAGTTATGGACAATTTTTCTCTTAGACTTTTTTCGATATATTGTATGATAGAGGAGCTACGGTCCGAGGCATCTTAGGTGCTACACCCTGTAGAATATTCCACAATATTGGGCGCTTCCATAGTCTCATACTCACTTAAGAGTATCCTTCGGTTTTCCAGATAATTTGATATACGGTTTCTCAGATACCTAGATACCTCCCTCTCACGAAGTTTTTCCATTATAGGACTATGACTTGCTGTGTTGAATGCATTTTTTACATCTAAAGTCACTGAAATGCACCACCGCTTCTCACATGTATTCAGTGTATTTACTACTGTTTCGAGGGCCTGGATAGTGGACCTTCCCCTGCGGAAACCGATTTGATTATCGTTCAATCCTCCTTTTCTTTCGATTTCTTCGTTTAGTGTCTCCCTAATAATTGCTTCGAATAGTTTATTTATTGTATTAAGCAAGCACATGGCTCTGTATCTTGGAGTGACCTCGATACCCTTAGCTACTTTTGGTAGCAACACTATTAAAGCGAGCAAGCAAGAAGTCGATTTATTCCATAGGGCAACAAGGTTGGTATCGTTCTAACTGCTATTTTAATTGCCTCAGGGAGTACCTCGCGGCTTATGTTTATTGTTGTGTTCAAATTTAATTATCTTCTGACAGAAGCTACATCCGGACGGTCCTTCGTTATTGTCTTCTATTCCTTGAATACATCGCACTGACGATGACTAACTATCTTGAAATACATACCAACCATATATTCTTTTTCTCTTTATATATGTATATATACAGTGTGCACGCGATCTACCTGCGGATCAATATACTAGACAAGCTGGTCGACTATAAGTGAGAGAATAAGGGGTTAGCCTCTGTTACTAACATAGAGCTACGTTAAAGTCGACACCACAGAAGTCGTTACTACGTTAGTCCGTGAAAATTCCTAATGTTACTGTTTATAACAAATTCTTTAACCAAGAATAAAGTCATTAACTGTACTACTTTATAGAAGATGGAAATAATATTAAACAATAAAAAGCACTACCTAGATAATTTATAAGTAGAGGCTTGTTGAAGCATCAGATAATCGCACTAAATAATTTTAGTAACGAATTTCATCACAGCTTCCCAAATTGTATGAGTAAATAAAAGAAATGATCATCAATACTAAAAACTTAAAAATAATCATTTTTTTCTTAAAATATCAAATATAAGAAATATAGCTGATATAAAAAACGAAAACGTAACAATAGCAAAACTCTTATTAAGATAAAAAGTAAATAATTCCGTAGTATTATAAAATAGAAAAGGAAACAAACTAAAATTCTGAAAGTAAACAATAAATTTGTATGAAACTAAACAAAATGTTTCAGTAAGTATAAACGCAAAAACAATGAATTTAATTGGACGTTAAGAATGGAATTATTAAAGAAAAATGAATTTCTACAAGCGCTTAATTATTTATTAAATGCTCAAATAAGCCTCCCCCTTGAGATGAGCAGTAACCCAGCCGATTATGAAAATTTCGACGGACATTTGTTAACATTTCGGGGTAACATGATTCGAAAATTCAATAATTTTGGCGCGTATTTGTTCTAAATTAGATGGACAAAACGCGATTTAAAAATGTGCTAGTTGATTAGACATCGACCGTTAACAAGATTCAAAAGAAATGCGCAAGTACAGCTGCTATCCTTGTTGCACTGATTAAACGCGAGTCAGGCTAGCCTCAGTTAGAATTACCCACTACACTCGACCAAAATAACAGTTTGTATATTGCTTTATCGTGCTAACTCATAGAAACTCTCGGTGTCGTCGTTTTATCACACCGTAAATGCATCCGCAACTTGCAGGAAAGCAATTGGTATATGAATTTTCTTTGTGGGATGTTTCGGCTATGAAAAACACAATTTAATTGTTAATTATTACATTTTTATTTTAACGTTTCAACCTTTTTTAGTCTTTTCAGAAAATAGCTGCAACAACAAATTAAAATTGACTAATATATCTCCGGGGAAACTCTTATCAGGCACATTAATAAATATAAAAATATTCATCATTAATTAAGACAAAAAGTTAAAATATGTAAGACTAATATATCGTTTTAAACACATTGTTATGACTGTAGGCCGCGGACATGACCGAGTTAAACTACGATGAAGTTACAACGGAGCAAAGAAATAATGTAAACAACACACATTTACTGAATAGTATTATTCACGCATTATTCATATGGTGAACTGCAACATCTGTAATTGACTCACATGTTGACGAAAAAATAACACACAAAAAGTCCACTTAATTCGTAAATATCCTATTTTCATCGGCGGAGATATGGGAGCGTCAGAGGTTTTATATATGTCGCATGATAAATAGAGTTATATAATATGTGTATACCTATTCATACTTACGTTAGTTTCGTTTTTTCATTGTTTTGACTGTTAATTACGTACTTCGTAATTTATGTAATAGTTCCTGTTTAATCCCGTTTCATTGAATCGCCTTCTCCCAATTATCTAGACGTAAGTGTGCAATGGATTTCGTTCAGTTTCAATAATATACGCATACATTTTTAGTTATCATTTATTTAGATCTAGAACAGTGGTTCCCAAACTTATTTTGCCTACTGCCCACTTTGAGAATAAATTATTTTTTAGCGCCCCCATTTTTTCACCTACTCAAAAACCACTATAACTTCAAATTAAATTAATTATTGTGAGCTATATTAGCGGAGATTAAACATTCATTCTAAACGAGACTTTTACTATGGGTTATAGTAAAAGTCTCGTTTAGAATGAATGAGTTAACTTGAGACCTGAGCGTAGTAGGTAGTACACAACGGCGCTCAGGTCTCAAGTTAACTTTTACGGGCTACACCTGCCAATGAGAATGATTATTGAAACGCAACTTTATAGTATTCAGACAAAGTATCTTTTATTCAAAATTCAAAATAAAACAAACATAATCGATTCTAATATAAAAACTAATGTGAAGGATGAATCTGATGCTGTTTAATAAGTTTGTTGATATCAGGTTCCAATTTACTCAAGAACAGCCGCAAGTCACCACGTTCGGTAACATGCAAACGATTTCTCTTTTTAGTAAGCAGCGTTGCTACAGCACTAAATCCACGTTCACACAAATATGACGATGGGAATGCTATCAAGAATCGTTGAATGATTGACCACAATCCAGGGTACAATTGCGGGATCGGTTTTTGTAGCCAAAATTCTTGGTAGCCATTTTTGAACTTGATTTTTATTTCCTCGTTCGTTGTCAATTCTATAAGTTCTTCTTCCAGATGTGGTGATATTGCTGTGTTGACATTTGAAAACGGATCCAACACCCAGTCTGGTATTTCCAAGTTCAAAATATCCTGGTATCGTTCGGTGAAGTCAATGTGGAGCTTTTCCAAATGTTGGCAGTAGGCAAACAAGTCGTCGTTACTGCAGGATACTGATAAATTCGGAAAATTATGAAACTCACGTCTGCCCATATTCTTTTTGTGTAGAAGCAGTTTGGCTGCGAAAGCAGCAACGACATTTTTTGTTTTAATTAAATTTAGTTCATCGCCTTGCAGTTGGAGATTCATGTTGTTGAACAATTTATACAGGTCTGTCATGTAAGCTATATCATTTTTTGATGTAATGAGCTTGTTGCGCAATTCTGTATCTTTAGTTTCCAAAAACTCTATCACAGAGTCAAACAGGTTGTAAAATCGAGTCAGACAATTGCCTCTTGATAGCCAACGAACTTCGGTATGAAACAACAAACGGTTGAAATCTTCGTCATTAGTAACACAAAGCTGATGAAATAATCTATCATTCAAAGAGCAGTTACGGATTTTATTGACTGCTTTGATGACATATTGCAGTGATTGAAATAGTCGTTCACTTAAATTTCTAGCAACCAAATGTTGTCTATGAATAACGCAATGTACAGCAAGGACATCTGGAATTTTATTTTTTACGTACGCTATGAAGCCTTTATGGCACCCTGTCATAGCCGGAGCGCCATCCGTAGCAACTGATATAATATTTTTCAAGGGAATCTCTTTCTCATCACAAAACTTTTCCAATGTATTGAATATGGTTTCGCCTTTTGTATCGGTCTCTAAATTTCTAGCAAACAATAGTTCTTCACATATTTTCTCATCTTTAATAAACCTCACGTAAGACAGCAACAATGCTTCATTAGTTGGTAAAGTGGACTCATCGAGCTGAATTGAGAATTGACTAGTCCTCAGATGATTGCACAATGATTCTTCTATGTTTCCGGCCATTTCATCAATTCGTCTTTGCACAGAATTATTACTCAAAGGAATTTTTCCGATAATATCTGCGGCCGGTTTATGAAGCACAGTAGTTATTACTTCCTTTATTGCTGGCAAAATTAACACTTCTCCGATGTTGTGTGGTTTGCCTTTTTGAGCAATTAACAAAGAGATGTTGTACGAAGCTCGAAGTCCGTCGTCATCTTGCTTAGCAGCCGCCGAAAAGAGTTTTGCTACACTTGGCCGAGTATTATGCTTCTTCTCTAGGTCTTGAAAATATGCTACATTCTTGTCTTTCTTATCTGGATGCATTTTATTCAAATGATCTTGAAGTCTTGAAGGCTTCATTGCTTCATTCGAAAATGTTTTTAGGCATAGAAGGCACAAAGGCGACGATGGGTTTGTAGGATTTTCAATGAATCCGAATTTAATATATTCCGCACAGTATTGCCGTCTCTTCTTTTTTACTTCCGACATTGTTTTGTTTTGAGAAATACGTAAGTATAAGTGTTGAACTTAAGTACTGCTTATCTATTACGCGCGAAACCGCAAATGAAAATAAAATAAATATTACGTTGTTTATATAGGATTGCATAAGCAGCACGCACCGACAGGAATAAGACAAACATGCATAAACTCGTTTATCTCATTCGACGCTCAATCGTACTCAACAAGTAAGAACAAGTATTCTATGAACCAGCCGATTGATACAGTTGCCTTTTTATTTGTTTGTTTGTGTCTCTTTTCGTTTCGAAACGGAGCGACCGATTGATATGTTTTTTATTTTATTTATTCAATAAAACAGGACAGATATATGAACTACTCGGAGAGAAATATCGAACCGAGTTGGTTTGAGCAATCTCTTAATTAATATTAGTTGATGTTCACAAGCTGTAATCGAGACTCGAGAGTCGAGACTAGTCGAGAGCTCAGTCGGTGTCTAAGAGTCCTCCTAGATTCTAGATGAAATTACAAATCGCCCCCTAAGCCTTTACACAACGCCCCCATTTTTTTTCTGGGTCTCTTACCGCCCCCCTTTAGACCTGCAGCGCCCACAAGGGGGCGTTATCGCCCACTTTGGGAACCTATGATCTAGAACATTGTTTATGTTACTTTTACTTTCGAGATTTTTGCAGATGTCCACGTTTTGAAGTCCCCTGATACCGAAAAAGTAGTTTTTAAAAAGTGTGTGTGTGTGTGTGTGTGTGTGTGTGTGTGTGTGTGTGTGTGTGTGTGTGTGTGTGTGTGTGTGTGTGTGTGTGTGGTGTGTGTCTGTATGTGTGTGTGTGACCACGATAGCGGTCAAACCGCTGTAGATATCAATTCCAAATTTTGTATTTACGTGTATAATCTCCCTCTTGAGATCTGATTAGTTTTTCAGTAAAATCGGTAGACCGGAAGTAGCAGTTTACTTCAGCGAAAAAATCGAATTTTGCCAATATTTCGTCAACTACTAAGTTTATACAAATTTATAAAGAATTCATATGTACTTAAAATTAAAATTGAGAATAATTTTATTTAAAAAGTTTTTCGAAATTCCTACCGGAAGTAGGTCTTTTACTCTTATCGAAAATCAGTTTTTTGCGAATATTTCGCAAGTCATGCTTTTTAGACATGTACGTTACGGGTATAAAAGTATTTAAAACATAATTTTCAACATCTTTTGTATAAAAAAAATTTCAAAATTCTGACCGGAAGTGCCACTTTTACTCTTATCGAATAGCGATTTTTTGCAAATATGTCGTAAGTTATGCATTCTATATACATTTATCAAGAGTATAAAAGTATTTAAAACTGGATTTGTAATTTTTTTTGTATATATGAAATTTCAAAATTCGGACCGAAAGTAGAACTTTTACTCTTGTTACCGTTGGTCCCCTCCAATACACATACGTATTACGACGTTGTCTCGCAGACACGCCCAGGTCTGTGTTTGTGGGGTATGTGAATCCCGGGCTGTGACGTCAGACCAATCACGTGCGAAGGGAAGATCATGACATCAGCAACAACCAATAGCGGTGCAATAGAAAATGGGGTGACGCGTACAAACCAATAGCATAAAACTAACATGACTAAAAGTTGTGCGCGTCACTGTGGTGCCGTGTGCACATCCGACGGATATAAATTACGGCAGGAGCACTGCTAAGACACTTATTACTCCAACACCAGACAGCCAACATCAGCTCTCCAGCCTTCAACAAGAATTCAGAAGCCATCTCAACAGCTACCTAGAAAATACTTGGGCCCACCGAAGAGGACTTCAACCAATAGGCCCTATCCACTGTGGCCCAACGATCACGGCCTACGGTAAATTCAGGCCCAACGAAGTCAGGCCCTATCCACTGTGGCCCAACGATCGAAGCCTACGGTAAATCCAGGCCCAACGAAGTCAGGCCCTATCCACTGTGGCCCAACGATCAATGCCTACGATAAACCCAGGCCCAACGAAGTCAGGCCCTATCCACTGTGGCCCAACGATCGAAGCCTACGGTAAATCCAGGCCCAACGAAGTCAGGCCCTATCCACTGTGGCCCAACTATCGAAGCCTACGGTAAATCCAGGCCCAACGAAGTCAGGCCCTATCCACTGTGGCCCAACGATCGAAGCCTACGGTAAATCCAGGCCCAACGAAGTCAGGCCCTATCCACTGTGGCCCAACGATCAAAGCCTACGGTAAACCCAGGCCCAACGAAGTCAGGCCCTATCCACTGTGGCCCAACGATCGAAGCCTACGGTAAATCCAGGCCCAACGAAGTCAGGCCCTATCCACTGTGGCCCAACGATCGAAGCCTACGGTAAATCCAGGCCCAACGAAGTCAGGCCCTATCCACTGTGGCCCAACGATCGAAGCCTACGGTAAATCCAGGCCCAACGAAGTCAGGCCCTACCCACTGTGGCCCAACGGTCGAAGCCTACGGTAAATCCAGGCCCAACGAAGTCAGGCCCTATCCACTGTGGCCCAACGACCAAAGCCTACGGTAAATCCAGGCCCAACGGAGTCAGGCCCTATCCACTGTGGCCCAACGATCGAAGCCTACGGTAAATCCAGGCCCAACGAAGTCAGGCCCTATCCACTGTGGCCCAACGATCAAGGCCTACGGTAAATCCAGGCTCAACAAAGCCAGGCCCTACCCACCGGGGACCAACGAGCGAAGCCTGCGGTGAATCCAGGTCCTTCAAAGCCAGACTCTGGGTGCAACAACATCAAGTGCACTAACGGTGCTCTGGACCTTTCATCGCACCAAGGAATACAAAGAGTGCTGCGCCTACCGTACATCAAGTGCCAGTGAACGCTAACAAGGATTAAGTGAAGTGTGGCGCAAACCTGTTCACAAGTGCCGTCATTCACACTAGGATTACGCGAGTGCGTTTAAGCCCCCCCCCTCTCCTCTCAGTGCCAAGTGACACAACTACATCGGCCCCAGTGAACGCTAACAAGGATTAAGTGAAGTGTGGCGCAAACCTGTTCACCTCCACAAGTGCCGTCATTCACACTAGGATTACGCGAGTGCGTTTAAGCCCCCCCTTTTTTCCCTCCTAGTGCTAAGTGACACTTTGATAATATCTTGCAAAGTATGTATTCTATAGAGGTTTATTAAGAGAATAGAAGTACTTAGAATAGGATTTTGAATAATGTTTGTAAAAGAAATTCTTAAAATTCTATAATTTGAAACGCTCATACGTATAAGAAAGTCGTGTGGTGGCCACACCTCATTTTTTCATATATGACATGGAAGAACGTCGAGAAATACATTGTGAAACAATGGCGAGTTGGATTGCGGGTCATACTGATTGTATGTCCAACGTCAGTGATTCCGATATTTATTGCAAAGTCTGTAAAATATCGTTACAGAATGCCCAAAAATCGCATATGTAATAGCATCTATAGTTATAAATACAATTAATGGGGAAACAATTGCTAAAACCATTGACGAGGTACAGGGAAAAAATACTTTTATTTGTTAGTGACAGTGCCGCATATATGTTAAAAACAGACAGACTATTAAAGAAAACATATCCTTATATGCAGCATATTACTTGTGTAGCACATGCTCTCCACAGAATCTGTGAATATATCAGAGACAACTATGCGGAAGTTGATAGACTTGTATCCGGTTTTAAAAAAAGTTTTTAGAAAAGCACCATCGAGAGTGGCCCTTTACAGGGAAAAACTTCCATCTTTGTCACTGTCACCCTCGCCAATAATAACTAGATGGGGAACATGGCTGGAAGCTAGTAGTTTTTATGCAGAGAATTTCGATACATGTTTAAATGACGACGCTCGAAGTAGTTCTGAGTGCAAAGAACTAACACAAATCCCAAATTTAAAAAATCAGTTGTTATTCCTTCACGAACACTTTGGAAATTTGCCTAAACTAATCACATATTTTGAAAATCGAATCTCAAAATTAAAAAATGGATTAACCACATTAGATGTGGCTATTAATAATTCCAAGTGACTTCGGTTGTGGCCTTCGGCAAAAGTTAGACGCAGTTTTTAATATAAATCCAGATTTACTAACATTGCGGCAATTGTGTATGCTAAATACGCTGAAATAGAAGAATATTTCCATTACGTAAATATAACCAGTTGCGATGTAGAAAGGACGTTTTCTATCTACAAGGATGTACTTAATTCAAAGAGAACAAGTCTTATAGAAGAGAAAATGAACACATAATAAGGTATTTTGTATTTTATAAATCACCAGCTACTTGTTATCCAATTATATAAATAAAATTAAAACCTCTTTAAAAATACAACATTTCAATAGTACGCCCATGGGCAATAAGTCATGATTCGCTTGTATCCGCGCCCTGGTTATGAGGAGGTGAAATTAGGGTTTTGTTAACTTTCTTATTACATCTGTCTGTATTAATAATTTAAAATCTCTTTTTTAACATTGTCTTAGAGTGTTATTGATTCCAACATTGTATTGATTATATATAGGTATTTATATATTAATTATGTGTTATTTTGGGTATTTTCGGCATATAAATTAAAACTATTCTTGTAGAATGAAAATGTATGTTTATTTAACGTTTCAACACAAATTGTTTTGATCATCTTCAGAAATATAATAAAATCTGTAACAATGTTATTTTTGTTCCAATTAGTGTAGTAATTTTAAAATACTATTGCAAAAATCAAATTGATAACAAATTAGTTAAATTATTTTCTTGTTGATTTAACATTAAAAAATACGATATAAAAAAATATAAAAAAAAAATTAAAAACAATAAACTGATAGTGTCACTTTATGAAATTTTAAAATTATTTTCACACAACTTTTTACAAGCAAAGAAAGGAATCTTTATGTGATAATGAAGTAATCATATAATATTAGAAAACTTAGCAAAAAAACTATATTGTTTTGTTATAAATTCATTTCAGACTGCGTTTTTTCACAACTTTCACTCTTACCCAGAAGTAACAATGGTTTTTATTATAAATATATTTATTATAGAATTAACAAAATCACAGTTATTAATTCTCATTTTTATTTTTATGATTTTACAATTCTACTGATATAATAGGAATATCTGTACTGAATGCTGTGTTAGTCGGAGCAAACTTGCTAGGCTAAGTATCAAACAACTTTTTGCTCCTTTTTATTTTATGTTAGTCATCGGTTAGATATAAGTCAAACTTCAGTATTCCGAGTGATTAGGAAACATAAATTTCATCCATATCATATTAAATTAGGTAAAAGAGATTTTCAGAATCGCTTACATTTTTGCAATGGGCAGTAGATAAAAACAGCCTGAATTTCTCGATTTTATATACCGTGTGGCCGCCGTTCATAGCGCGATGCATGTATTAGTAACTACTGGTCGACTATAAATGGGCGTGCCAACTTGAATTGCCACACCGACAGCGGGCGTATAAGTTATACGTATAAATGTATTCGTAGGCAAATCAAGTGAAGAGCAGTGTAATAGGTAATGCGTTCCCGTTGTAAGTAATTATTTGTAGTTGTTTGAAGCATCAGATAATCACTGATAATATGTCAGTGAAGTAACTCATCACAGCTTCATAAACAACATAAAAGAGCAAAAATAAATAATAAATAACTCCTAGACTTTAAAATAAAAAAAACTTCTTAACTAAAATAATATTTTTCAACAAATATTATAATCTAAAAACTCAACTATAATAAAATACTGAAACATAAAATATTTACTTCTTGAAACAGAATTGTAATTCAACATTGCTATTAACCTGTAATTAGCTAAAAAAAATGTTATTCTTAAGCAATAATAAAACTCGAACTGACGCCCATATGTGGAAGCGACGGCGAATGCGACTGCCCGACTACACCGTATAAATGTCGATTTTTTGGACAAATGCGAGTGCATCATAGGCATATGCGAAATACTAGCTCTGTTGTAATCCAGTATAACACTGCGTCTACTTGTTTACCGTTCTAATACACAGGCATCTCTATCTGTTTCGCTTACTCTACAGGTATCGCGATAATGCAGACGCACGCGGTCTTATGGTATATAAAGCGATACATTAATCGTCACAATTTTCCTTATTATGACACACAAAACCCCCACTTTATCAGACCTGCAAACTTTCAGAATCGTTGCTATTGGGTGTGTGTGTTGGGGGAGGGGATGGGGAAGTAGGTAGTTACAGCTCGCAGACTGAGACCTGGCCGATGAGATGCCCTTCCCACAAGATGCGCAGTGAATTCTTATAATATTAGGATAAGCACGAACGGTCATTTCCTTTTTCCGAATACTTTCTCTGTCTCGCACTGTCCTATAAGACTCCGCCCATCGGCCAAGACTCAGTCTGTGTACTGTACATACTTGAACCTTATTATTTTGATGGAAATGTTAATGGAGAAGAGTGTCTTCGTTTTCTACGAAAGGATTTTCAAAACTTTATGGAAAATCTTCCTGAACATGTTATTGGTCATATGTAGTTTCAACATGACGCAACCCCAACTCACTATAATCATCAAGTTCGTGAATATCTAGATCCGGATCATCAATTTCAGAACAAGTGGATTGGGGTGGTGATACGTAAAAGACCTAGTTTATCAAGCGGTGCCTACTACCAAAGAAGACATGGAAATTAGACTTCAGAAATGCTTTACAAGAATCAGTCAATACGTTTTACGTAACGCTAAACTTCTTTGGAAAAGAGAACACGCACGTGCGTTGCACAGAATGGTGGTTATAATGACCATATTATTTGATGTGAATTTGTTTGTCTTACTGTAGTTTGTCAACTGTTGACAGTTGACACAGGTAGTCGGGTCTTTCCATTAGTTAAACGAATATTTGGGTGCAAAGAACAACAACGATCCTAGTTCTTTATTTGACCGCTGATTGCTTCTATAGCGATTATCCCAGAAATTACAGAAGATAGGTATAGGATATGGTTAACATAAATGAAAGACAATAAAAGAAAGAACAAAATGCCATAATAAATTCTATTTTAAAGAAAAATAACCTGCACCATTTGGTTATTTTCTTGGCTACACGCACCACCAAAATTAATGTTTTTACTTTTAAAAACAATGCAAATATGACATTTATTTCTGGACACGTGTTTTGGTCAATAATTTTCAAAAAAAATAATAACTATAAACTTTTCACTTAATTATGAATAAGAGAAAACAGATGAATAGGCAATTTAAAACAGTACATACTAGAAAACCATAAAATATAAAGGGTGAGTCAGAGCTTAAAGTGTTTTTAAAGTTTTTGTGTGATATCGCTTTTCTTACTATTTGTGTCTCACCAAATTCTAGTAGTTTTAAATGCCTGCCCGCTCTTTTTTTAGAAGAACTTACTTCACCTGTTCCTATTCTTTAATTATGTGATATACAGTTAGTTGAATTTGCCAGTCCTATAACACATATTTAACATATTTTACTAGTAATTGGCGTAATATTGTACTTGGTGTTTTGAAGATGTTCATTATAATTACTGGTAAATTTAATGGTTTGCTTGGACCTGCCTTGATCACTAGTGTTCGTGACTTAGTTAAACCTACAGACTGCATTTGAAAACACAGTAAAATATAATAAGCCAAAGTAAAAATGTAAGAGTATGTTCACAGGCTTGTTTATGTTATAAAATATGGTCTACGCACTAATGAAATCTTTTAAAAATATGTATATCCAATTTTGATGCTATATTCAATACATTGAGGAAATAAAACAATAAATAATAGTAAATGCTATTGAATTCACGATAGAAAACACAATTGTTACTAACTGGTCTCATCAATTAAGCAAAAATTACATATTTATTAAGAATTGACTCAATAAATCTAAGTCGTAGGCTTCCACGGTTGTCGTTGATACATCTTGGTTTCTGGGATGAAACCGCATCGTTGTCTCTGCTTCTATTGCCAACGTTTTGTCCACTATCTTACGGGACATCTTCATGGCTTCTACTGTTGCGATTACCCGAAACAGACTGGCGTGTGTTGGCAGGGGTGGTTTGTATGGTGTTTAGTTTTGCGGTTCAGTGGAGTGTGTGTGTTATGGTTGAGTTGAATTTGTATGATGGATTTCCAAGTGTGATGAAGATAGTAGTAACCTTCGTCTCGGTTCATGTTGTTCGGATGTTTCTGGATTTCGATGGATTCACGGATTTTGCGGCTGTAATAATGGGATTCTTTGGAGAAAATTTTAGTGGAGTTGCACTGGATTTGGTGCTCGGTTTCCAATCTGTATTAAGCCAGTGCAGACCCGGCTACGTGCAACAACCTTTTTTCAAAAACAATCCGTCATCAGCTCCTCAGTAAACAGAGCTTTTGCTCTGTCTGAGCTTGACGCACTACCCCACGAACTTTCACACATTACAAAAACCTTATTCGAAAACAACTACTCTTAAGAAAACATAAACAGAATCATTCATCGACACTTAAATCCCAAAGCCAAAACACATCTACTAACACTGACCGCCCTACACATGCTTACTTACCTTACATACATGGTGTAACCGATCACATCAGCAAAATCCGCAACAAACATATCAAAACTAACTTCAAACCCAATTCCAAACTATTTGGTTTTGAGTGTATACCGGGTTCCACGTTCGTGCGGCAGTGTATACATGCTCAAACGATCGGTCAGGACACGTGTCTCCGACCATGAGCGTTACACCCAGCTGTTGCGTGCGACTGGATCCGCAGTGGCTGAGCACAAATAGAAAACCGGGCGCCAAATCCAATCCAACTCCACTAAAGTTATCTCCAAAGATTTCCATTATTACAGCCGAAAAATCTGTGAAGTGAATCCAATCGAAATCTAGAAACATCCGAACAACTTGAATCGAGGCGAAGGTTACTATCTTCATCACACTTGGAAATCCATCATACAAACTCAACTCAACGATAACACACACGCTCCACTGAACCGCAACACTAAACACAATATAAACCACCCCCCCGCCAACACACACCAGTGTGTTTCAAGTAATCGCAACAATAGAAACTTTGAAGATGTCTCTTAAGATAATGGACGAAAAGTTAGCAGTAGAACCAGAAACGACGACACGGTTTTAACCCAGAAACCAAGATGATGTCAACGACAACCGTGGAAACCTACCTCTTAGATTTATTGAGTCAATTTTCAATAAATATGTAATTTTGTAAGATGGTATTAATTGATTCAATATTTTGTCGCCTGTAGAACATGGAAACCGAAAAAATAACGGTAAGTACACATAAGAACTGCAAAATATGCTTTATTTCTTTAGTTATTTATTTCCAGGGATACCTGCATTCATATATGCAATATGCATATATCGGTTTCTGGAGACTCAAACCTATATTGCAAATACAAATAGAAATTGTAAATATACTTACTTAGAAGGGTCAAAGAGGTCATATTGGAAATAAAAATGTATTTTTTAAGTTGCTACTGTCTGTATTCATAAATCGATCAATTCGATGCTCCATATGAAATAAAAATTAATCAAGGAAAGGTGGTTAATAATAAAATAAAATAAAAAATTTCCTTAAATTATATCAATCAAATTTCATTTACATTACAGGGTCAAAATTCATTTTTAAAACTTGAAATTTCCTTTATATGTGTAACTTCCTTTTATAAAATAAATAAATTTAATTCTCAAAATCTTCCATTATGTTGGACCGTGAATAAATTAGCAAACGATGTTGACTGGAAAGAAATCTAGTATTTTCCTAATTACTACTTTTAAAATCTTGTTTTTTACGTTACCAAGGTGATAAAATTTATTTGAAAATAAATCTTGTCTTTCATTACTTTGATAAATAGTCTCTGTTAAGACATACTAAATACAAATAGTAGGTATGTCCCATGTGTTATAATTTAGAAATGTACTAGATAAAAGTGACGCTGCATGTGTAGTATTTTACGTCATCATTTTGCACTAATTATAATATTACCTTAATGAATGCTTTCGAAAAGAAATACGTACATTTATTTTTATGATTTATTTACAGCCGTCTGTTTTAAAATTATCATTTTGACTTCGACATTATGCATACTAAATTAGATTAATAACCTTGAGTGTTTGAGTAATAAAAAATCCACAAAAATTATACACCAAGTTCCTGTTAACCAGACATGATTCATTTTAATGTGGAAGTAACATTTTAAAGAAAGCATAGACAGCGTAACTCCCACACTCACATTGACATAATTAAAATTCTTTTTAAGTTGGAAGTGTCGTCATTAAATAATACACCCATATAATGTAATTATAGATAAAACCGTTTTATGAGGATCCCCCAAAGGAAGAGTATGTGAATTATATTTCTAATTTATTCGTACATTTTCTTTTTAACTGATATCTCTCGACAATATTGGAGATTACAAGGTACTTTAGGCATTTCATTTTGGTAAATAAACTGTAGGTACCCAAGAATTTATTTTGTAAATATAGCATGTATATTTAAAATTTGTGATATGAATTAAAAAGCACAGAGCCACAAATATGAGTGATGCCCAAGCAAATGTTAAAATAGAAAAGAGATAAATAACTCGTTAATATAAATAGAACACTTTTATATTAACGATCTGCACACACTCATACGTATATATTAATCATCTTCCGAAATCTGCACTGTGCCTCTATGCCAGTGACATCGCAGTTGTCACCAAACATAGGAATAAACAAAATCTGAAGAAAGCATATTCTTGTACCTGACTGCGGATGATGGATTAAAATGGATGAGTCATATAGCAACACTTTATGCTGTGGTGGTTACAGAATACCCATATTGAAGAAAACCACACCCGCGATCGCAATATAACTGGCAATGACAGAAAAATGCACATTATTGAGGAATCAATTTATTTAACCGCCTTACCAATAATATACGAGTTTTGAACTTCCCACAATTAACTAAAAAGAAGTAAAAACACTGGTGGAGAAGCATATTAAATTCTCAATTCATTTCTGGAGAACAATAACCTCTTCATGAAAATTTCAAACGTAATAATAAAAATAATCTTTATTGTCCAACAGAATGTTACAATTCCAATTACTAATAATTATTGTGATATAATATAATGAGTACATAGATAGTACATAGATACAGTGAAACTTCCCCTAAAGGGGTATTTTATCCGGTCCCGAATTTATAAGAAGGGAATTCCTAATAAACAGGTTTCTCTTATGCGGACACTCCCTTGAACGGGCGTGGACAGTTATTTAGCTGCTTCTTGACCACAAAGTTTCGATTAAACGGTCGGATATATATTTGAATACATTCATTACCGCATGATATCTGGCGAAGCCGTTAGCCCAAATCAAGAAAATGTCGAAGCTTTCATAAACCGACTGCCGTTAATAATTTGGACGAAACAGAGTTATTTTTTGGGCACTACCAACGAAGACATGGCATTAAGAGGAGAAAAATGTGTGGGCGGCAAGTTATCGACAGAAAGATAAAATATCAAGGCTTGGATGACTAATTCTATTATGAGAGAGTGGTTGCGTGAATTTGATCGGAAAATTATCGATCAAAACAGAAAAGTTTTATTATTTTTGGACTATGCAGCTGTTCATCCTAAGGACGTACCAATCCCTAGACCAAAGCATTATAACAATGTCCAAAACTTGGTACCGACATTTAGTACTAAACACATTTTATCGCAGTTTGAAAGTACTGATTCGGGACATAATTTAACCAATTCTATTAGCGTATTAGATGGGATTTATTTTATTAAAAAAGCATGGGATGATGTCTCATCTGATGATACAATTAAAAAATTGTTCCAAGAAAACAGGATTTCAAGAAGTAAATGAGAAGTTTGAAAGTGATCAATTGGATCCTGAAGATTAAATTCCTTTTTGTCTGAAGTGGCTCATATGTGTACGCTAATGGAAAAATTAGGAAGTAATGATGTACTGAAATTTATAAATATTGACGCCAATTTGTATACATAAGATCCAGATGATATTTTGCCCAATAATTTAGAAAAGGAAAGTCAAAATAGTGATGAGGAAGAACACGAAATAGAACTGATGATTATGAGAAAAGAATAGTATCGTGTAAAGATGGTCTACTGGAAATAAAAAAACTATAACGCTTTTGTTTTGGAAAAGGTGTACAAGCGTTTGGTATGCTTAGTGAGCTATCATTACAGTCTGAGGCAATATTGGCATGTAATACGCACAGGCAAATTTCCATTCTACACTATTTTGTAAGATAGTACATAAATTGTATATGTACATATGTATGTTCCTATTATATGTTTATATACAGTGTGTATAAGCCAAATGGAGTAAATTCATTATTTCGGTTACTGTACATATTTATAAAAAATCCCGAAACATGTCAAATTTAATTTATAAATTAACATTCTATAACGTGAAAATGCGATCCCTACCTTCAACCCCCTTCGAATGACAGGTACAACCCCCATTTTTTTAAATGGGAAGTATAGGCTTGTGATATATCGTTATAAAGGTCTCTTTATACTCTATTCAAAAATGTTATAATTTTCATGTTTGTTGCAACAATTAAGATAGAATAAAATAAAATCATGTTGTTATCGAAATTCGCTACAATATACTCAAAAAATAAAATTTAATGCAAAATGTAAAGAAAAATTTAAAACGCCAAAAAGAATATGAATGTCAATGAAGTAGATGTTCAAAATGTTCACCATGAACGTCTTGGCAACATCCTAATCTTAAATAAAACTGTCTTCTAACATTATTTAACATATCAGGCGTGATCGACCAAATCGCAAGCGTTATTCGTTCTCTTAAGTCATTTAAATCCAAAGGTTTAGTTTTGTACACAATGCTCTTCAAATATCCCCATAAAAAAAAATCAAGTAAGGTCAGATCAGGTGATCGCGCTGGCCATTCTATCGATCCTCGCCTTCCTATCCACCGATTGGGAAATATTGCATCGAGGTACTGCCGGACATTGCGTTGGTAATGTGGTGGTGCTCCATCCTGCTGAAACCATATCGTGTTCATTGGAATTTGAGGGTTTCCTGGATCAGGATATAAATTTGCCAAAGTTGGAATGACATCATTTTGAAGTAGTGCCAAATAACGATCGCCATTCAAAATGCCCTCAATGAAAAAGGGACCAATGATATGGTTTCCAACAATACCTGCCCAAACATTAAGTTTTACTGGGTATTGTGTGTGTTCTTCCCTCATCCAGTGAGGATTTTCCGTAGACCAGTAGCGGCAATTTTGCCGATTAGCATGACCGCTAAGAGAAAAAGTGCACTCATCAGAAAACATAACGTCTTCTAAATTGATAATATTGTTATCCAGCATGTCCATCATTAGCTCACAAAAATAAGTTCTTCTATCAAAATCGTCTTCCATAAGCTCCTGAGTAGATATCATTTTATAGGGATGCATTTTATTTTCTTTTAATATGTTTACTATCGATGTATGGCTAACACTGAATGTTGTGGATGCATGTCTACTTGATGTATGTGGGTTTTCCATAAACTCAAGCATCACATCTACTTTGATTTCATCACTCACTGCATTTGCAGCTGGTTTTTTTATCTGCCTTACATGACCAAACTCTCGAAACTGCTTCTCTATCTTACTTATTGTTCCTTGAGATATAGGCGGTAAATCAGGAAATGTCTCATGAAATAGGCGGGTTACTTCTTGTTGTGTTCGGGTTCTATCTCCGTAACCAATCATTTGTATGACTGTTATTTTATGCATTTCCGTTAATCTAACCATTTCCCAGAATTGTATTTTACGAAATTCAAACTAAAATTATCAAACTGTCAATTTAAATGACAACTTTTAAATACAAAACTATTTACTAAGGCGTTTTAAAAAAAACTAATGTTGCCACGGAAACTTTTTAAAGTATTTTTAATGGATACTATCTAAAAAGCACATTGGTATGGTTTTTACTCACTTTCTTATTATGAATATTTTTTTTATTTTTTAAGTATATTGTAGCGAATTTCGATAACAACATGATTTTATTTTATTCTATCTTAATTGTTGCAACAAACATGAAAATTATAACATTTTTGAATAGAGAATAAAGAGACCTTTACAACGATATATCACAAGCCTATATTTCCCATTTAAAAAAATGGGGGTTGTACCTGTCATTCGAAGGGGGTTGAAGGTAGGGATCGCATTTCGGGATTTTTTGTAAATATGTACCGTAACCGAAATAATGAATTTATTCCATTTAGCTTATACACACTGTATGTAAATGTGCACAGAGCCGTTTCGTTTTGATTTTGCAAAAAAAAAAAAAAGTTATAAGTATATAATTTTAGACTATGTGTTCAATTGAATGTTTAGCTTTGCGTTTCTATATAATTTTTTCTGTCTTCTGATAAACGGGCACTTCTCTTAACCGACAGTATTGTCGGAACGAACAATATCCGCCTATGGGAAACACTTGGTAATATTTCAGATGAAAAAGCACTGATTAATTCTTTAGCGGATGTGGAAGTAACCACTAAGAATGAATCTGTAGTTTTGCTATGCAAAAGTTATATCAAATGAAACAAACAGATTAAGGGATAATACCAGTAAAAAGGTAAATAATCACTTAAAGTCAATATTGCTTAAAATTTGGGGTCACAAAGGTACCTTACTACGTCAGTAATTCTTAAGGAGGATATTCACAGGAATAAAATTAATGAAATCTTATCGGATCCAGTGTTTATAAAGATCTGTCTCCAGTTCTTCAGAAAGGCAATAATGTTTTGATTACAAAAATATATTTTATAGAGAATGGAAAAAGATGCACATTTATCAATATGAACCAAGCAGCTACAAAACTAAAAACAACAAAGAAGACATGCCTTTACGTCCAGTGTTAGTTATGTCCACGCCCCCGCATAAAATTTATGTAAATTAGTTAATGATATTTTGCCCGAATTAATTGAGTTTAAACCTAAATACACATTTAAAAACAGTCTTGATGTAAAAAGTCTATTTACTTCTATTCCGATTCTTGAATTAAAAGCTATTTTAACATATAGTTTTAATAATTATCGCCCTGAAAAATTATTAGAAATAAATGAAAGGTTAAATTTGTGCGTGATTCAAAATTATCTCCAGTTTGACGACAACTTTTACAAACAGACAAATGGTCTACCGGTGGGTTTACCATTGTCGCCCTTGTTTGCAGATATTTTCATGGAAAATTTTGAAGTAACATTATTTGAAAAACACGTATCTAATACAGCCCCAGTAATAGCATGGTTTAGTTATGTGGATGCCATTTTTTGTTTGTGGTCACGTGCTGAGTTGGATGGTTTCTGAACAGGTCACCTTAATAAAATTAATACTAGCATTCAATTTACTATAGAAAAGGAAGAATCTGATTGGTAATTAAACTCTTTAGACATTAAAATACAAATTACTCATAATACATTGGACTACAGCATTTAGAGGAAACCATCTTTTTGTGATACGTTAATTCCAAATACTTCTAACAATCCTACTAACGTAACACATGCTGCTTTTAATTCAATGACTACAGACTACTAAAAGTCCCGATTACAACTGACAATTACACTCAAGAATTGAATACTATCAAAGAAATTACACATAATAATGGATACGACTCCGTTTTAATTGACAAATCGAAAAATTAATAATTCACCAGCATTAAGCGGAATGTAAACAATGGGTTAAAATCGTATATTTAGGAAAAATCAGCAATATTTGAAAATATATCTGTAGGGTAACCTTCTACAAAATAATACATTAAATTTATATAATAAATTGTAGTGTGTGTGAAAAATGTTATATAGGCCAAACAGTGCACAAATTTAAAATCAAGGTTCTAAGAAGATATGCCTAAATTATGAGGATTCTAACGTTACAAATCATATTTTGGAAAATGAACATCAATGTTCATTAGACAGTTTGGAGGTCCTGTTTAATTTAAATACAAGTAAAAAAAATAGTGTTTTAGAAGGTTACCATACCAAAGAAGGTTTACTTTTTCATCCAGGCAATATTCTTAATGACCAGTCAGATATAATACATTCTCCGCTAATACGAGGTAGGCGCCATAAATTTTTGGCCTGATATACAAAAAAGAAACTTGAAACAATATACGAATTTTTATTTTTTGATGTGATCTCCCCAAACTTCTATACATTTATTACAACGATTAATTAATAATTCGATACCCTTGTAAAAATAATCTGAAGTTTTTCCGTCAAAATGTCCTATAACAGCTGCTTGCAACTCACTGTCGTCCTTAAAACTACCTCCCCTATAGTCTTTTTCTAAATTAGAAAACAAAAAAAGCACAAGGAGCCACATCCGGACTATACGGTTGATGTTCCAATTCTTGAAAGCCGTATTCGCGGATGGCAGCTTGTGAAATGGCAGCAGTGTGGACAGGAGCATTCTCGTGCAATAATCGTACACCTCTTGTCAATTTTCCACGACGTTTTGCACGAATACTGTCCCTTCATTCTTGCAATAAAGACGCATAATATGTGCCGTTCACACGTGTATTGCACTCTTTAAAGTCAATTAGCAAAATGCACTCACAATCCTAGAATATTGTGGCCATCACCTTTTTCGTTGATTGAACGACTTTCGCCTTTCAGGGACGGGTTCATCAGTCGCCGCCATTCCATGGTCTCATTTTTCGATAGAGGATCGTAAAACAGAACCATTGTTTCATCCCCTGTGACAATGGAGTCCAAATTCGGTTTTGTGTCGTCTCCACACATGTTTAAAAACGACTGCGCACATTCGACTCGACGTTTACATTGGAGAGCAGAAAGAAGTCGCGGTTTCCCTCTAGCAGTAATTTTATTCATACTTAAATGGTCATGAAGAATTTGGCGAACACGTGTTTCGAAAATGTTTGTTATCACTGCTAATTCCTTCACTTTCAAACGGCAATCTTCTAACACTAAATGTTCAATAATTGAAATTTGTTGAGGCGTTATCACTTCAATTGGTCGACCCGACCGATCAGCGTCTTCCAGGGATTCTTGTCCCAAACAGAAACGTTTTCCCCACTTTTTTACAGTTGAATACAAAGGAGATGAATCACCGTAAACGCCGTCTAAACGTCGTTTAATGTGATAAGGCGTATGCCCTTCTTTTGTTAAAAATTTAATGACCGCGCGGTACTCAATTTTCGTTACTTCAGACATTTTCGTGTGCTAGTCACGTTGGTTAGCTGGTTGCTAAAAATTACTAGGTTTCAAACCGTCATATTTATAGTGTACACCTCATGTATGTGCATGCATGACGTGCCGGAGTTTGAACCCGTTTGAACTTCTATACGCCTATCAGACCGAGAATTTTAGGCGCCTACCTCGTAAATTCAAGTATTGTCAAGCCGGTTTTCCACATTTCTTTATTTGTACCATTAAGATGTAACGGTTAGTTTTTGAAAATTGTAGGATAAAATGTTAATCTTTAGAACTATACTTTTAGTTTCAGTTGAACTCTTAATGATACCGCAAGGCAAAATGTACATAGAGTTTTTATAAAGAATTTGTGAAAGAATATCAATTGTCTTATTTATTTTATTTGCAATTTATTATTAAAGTGCTTCACCAAGAGAAATCCATCATTTCAAATCAAAAGAGAAGAAGTGACAAAGCAAAAGAAGTAACCATGTAAAATTATTATAAACTGGAGCTGCAGCAGCAGACTTGATAGATGACTGGAACACATCACAATGCGAGGAAATGGCATTAAAATAAGAACGCTTCACGTACGTAGCGTAGTTCATTAATGTATTTGTGCGCTCAAATGGTAAGTAGAAGGTGCTGGAATAATGAGCACCGATTTGGTAGAATATAAAAATTCAGCATTTTAATACAACGGTTCAGTCCATGTGGTTGTGACATATCTTAAATAAAAATGATAAACTAGTGTAAGTACGTTTATAGTTCAGAAAATGCAAACAAATCCGCAATGATCTTATCATTATTAAAGACCTTATCATTATTTCTCTCTGGATAAAATCCCTCAAAACGAAACCACATGAATTTAGCAAATCGTCGCTGTATCAACTCCAATTGTCTTTTGTAGATTACATAGCAAGGACTTTAAATGACCGCCGCATACTCTATACGAGATCTCGTGGTAGTGAAATATAAAACATTCAAAGCTACAACATTAGAAAAAGTACCATAATTGCGTATTATGAAACCTAGCCTTTTTATAGCAGTGCTAGTCGTATACTCATTGTGTGCCGCTAATGTAAGTTCCACACCTCCCACATCTATCTGGTTCAGGTTATAATTAAAGATAAAAGCAGATGACCCACGTGTAAATGTAATTAATAATAATAGTAATAATAATAATATTAATAATAATAATATTTATTGATTTCAGAAAAACAGAGAACACTACATATGCAGTATACATGTGTTGATGAAATTTCGTCAAGCATAGCTACACTAAATCAAAAAAACAAAAAAAATATATACGACAATCATTTTATAGATATGTCTTGTAGGCACTCATCCGTACTGTAGTAGCACTTTTCCAATAAAATCCTTTTAACCTGAAGCCGAAATTTTTGAGAATTTGTTTCTTCCTTGAGGCACGCTGGCAGTTTGTTGTAAAATCTGCAGCCATTATAATAAGAATAAGAATAAGAATATTTATTTACATCAAGTTGAATATACAAATGTAGTATACATATATGATGTGTCATTTAAGAAATTCGAATGAGTAATAAGTAAATCTGACCCTTTCCAAACAAACAATAAACATACAAATAATTTAAAACCAGAAACCAGATAAACTGTTCTCTGCACTGCACGTCAAGGCGTTTTCCTCAAATTAAAAAATTCTTCAAGGCTGCAGAGAGGATAGTTGGTAAGGTACTCCCTGCACAGTTTCCGAAAGCACTTGATTCTGGTCTCTGATCGTATATGCAGTGGCAGCGCACTATACACCTTTGCGCACATATAACTCACTCCTGTCTGACATACGGAAAGTCTCTGATAATCGGCTCGAATTAGGTAGCCGGCCCTGGTCGGATACCTATGATGTTCATTATTCGTCTATAATATCAAGTGTTGGGAGAACACCAGTAAGTTGTATATGTAAAGTGAGAACACCGTCATAATTTGATATTTCACGAACAAGTGTCTGCAATGCGCCCTATACGCAGATCCCTCCATTAATCGTAGCACTTTCTTCTGCAACTTCAGGACCTGATCGACGCGGCCGCTGGAACCCCAGAAAACCAGTCCATACGACATCACCGACTGGAAAAGTCCTTAATACATCTCGCGCACTACTTCCCCCGACACAGTACCTCCGATTGCGAAGAACATGTACACGACCGAACTCAACTTGGCGCATACCCAATCTATGTGTGTTTCCCATGTAAGTTATGGTTGAATGTACAATCCAAGATGTTTGACATAGTCTACCTGTTCGATGGATTTACCCCCAAGCCTTACAAGAAGGCTTGTATTGACTGATTTCGTCTTTGGGTAAAATTGGATCAACCTGGTTTTGCTAGTATTGAGGAGTATGCCGTTTGAAGTGCACCAATTTAGAATGCTGCATGCCGCTGTTGTGCCTCTTCTCACCAATTCCTGTTCATTTTCGTGAGCAACCGTGATGGTGGTATCGTCCGCATAGATATTAATGCTGGTTGCTGCAGGACATCCCTCTGGCAGATCGTTAATCATGATGCTGAAAAGGTTCGGTCCCAGAATAGAGCCTTGGGGCACACCTCTCCCAATCAACTTCGTAGCAGACATCGCGGCACCAACCCTCACCTGCTGCGAACGACCCTGCAAGTACGACTTTATCCACGCATTAGCTGGACCTCTGATTCCTATTGCATGTAGCTTCGCAAGTAGAAGAGCGTGATCCACCGAGTAGAACGCCCGGCTCATATCGAAAAGCAAGGCTATTACATGTTGTTTCTTGTTCAGAGCTTCGAATATTGTATCCAAACTTTTGTGGATGGCTATGCAAGTCGACCTATTCCTTCGATATCCGTGCTGAGAGTCATTGAGAATGTGGTACTTCTTAAGGAAACCGTTCAAACGCGTCAGGAAGCAGTGCTCGAACACCTTTGACAGCTGATTCTGTACAGACACAGGTCTGTAATTGGTAATAATATTTCTGTCACCTTTCCCTTTGTAGATCCCCTTTTGATATAACGTTGTGCTATGTTGTATTGGCATCATTAATGTTTTATTTCTGGTATCATGACCATGGTCAACAATTTGCTACTGAAAAAATTTTCTATTTTTATGGACAAAACAAAACAGCTCGTATATATAAATGCATGGCAAGGGCAAAATACCAAGTTCTTTAAAGGCTGGTACACATGAATCCATTCTCCTAAGATTTGCGACAATGCGCACAGCACGTTTTTGTATCAGAAAAACTCTGTTGAAATTCGATGACCCACCTCAGTGCATAATACCATAACATTTGATAACACTAAAATTCTAAATATTGAAATTAACAATAAATCTCGATCAATATTAGAACTCATCCAAATTAAGAAAAATGAATCAGTTTGTGTGAATGACCGAAGTGAAATTAATGCACTTTCAAAAATTTATTTAAATACTACTTATTTAAATACTATATATATACAGGGTGTCATTTTGAAAACGTACCACCCTCTATATTTCGGCCCCTATAGAAATTCCAAAAATATGCAAAAACACGTCAAACTTATTTTTAAGGGGGACATTTTGTAGGCTGGTTTTCAATTAAATTACGTCAACCCTCTAGCGGGGGTGGACATAACCTCTAAAAATTTAAATGGAAATGGGGGTTGAGTGATACCTCATTTTAAAGGTCGTTTAACCCGCTTTTCAAAAATGCTAATTTCTTGTCCTTTATTTTTAATACTTTTGAAGAAATCAAGTCAAACCATGAACATACAAGTATCAAGTGTTTTGCAATAAAACATTAAAAAAATAATAAAAAGTAACTTATTTTATAAAATTTTAAATGGTAAATTCTAAATTCGATCACCCGACTTATCGCGTTTAGATTTCTTCCTATGGGGGCATCTAAAATCGATTGTTTATAAAACACCGCCTCGAGATTTGCAAGATTTAAAGAGAAGAATAACAGCTACATGTAGAGAACTTCAGGCAGAAGTGTTTCGAAATGTTAGAGAGGACTTTGAGAGTAGACTTTATCACTGTTTAGAAAATAATGGACAACATTTCGAAAATTTTATAAAATAAGTTACTTTTTATCAGTTTTTTAATGTTTTATTGCAAAACACTTGATACTTGTATGTTCATGGTTTGACTTGATTTCTTCAAAAGTATTAAAAATAAAGGACAAGAAATTAGCATTTTTGAAAAGCGGGTTAAACGACCTTTAAAATGAGGTATCACTCAACCCCCATTTCCATTTAAATTTTTAGAGGTTATGTCCACCCCCGCTAGAGGGTTGACGTAATTTAATTGAAAACCAGCCTACAAAATGTCCCCCTTAAAAATAAGTTTGACGTGTTTTTGCATATTTTTGGAATTTCTATAGGGGCCGAAATATAGAGGGTGGTACGTTTTCAAAATGACACCCTGTATATATAAAATATGTTATAATTCTTTGCCAAATATACAAATGTATTGAAAAATTCAAAAGATTCTTGGTAGTAGTGGCATACAATGAAGTAAAAGTAATAATATGACAACTGGTTGTCAATTAGAAAACAATGACAAATATAAAATGCAAATCACAATGTATAATTGAAAATGTAATCAAATAAGCAATAGGACAGTCGGGATTACTTATATAGTCACATCATATATATATATATATATATATATGATGTTGTAGGCAGCTTGGATACGGTTGTCCCTTACAGATCAATTCATTGATTTGTCACCTGTCAATGGGTAAACATGTTCTTGTCCGTTTTAATACTCTATTAACACATGTATCTGTTTTTTTAAATTTATATGTACCAGTTTTTTAAAAAAGTTTTTTAATATGTTATCTGAAACGATTTGCGTAAAACAACATAGTTCATAGTCAGATGCGATTCTCTCTCAAAAAAGTTCAAATTGTAAGTCAATTTTAATATTAAATAGATTATTTTATTACTACTTTAAATTTCAATACTGTAATTCATATTAATATTGTAGTAAAGCCCAGAAGAAGCATTAGTATGTAATGCGAAATATCGGCAATAAATAGAGAACTTTGTAACTGTAGATGTTTTTTATGCTGGATCCCCTAACGATTCCTTTTAATTTTTTATATATATATATATATATATATATATATATATATATATATATATATAATATTATAGATATGTAGATCCATGTTTCATATTGTCATTAAAACTGTAAAAAACGGACAAAAACAATTAAAAACATACAACGCTCTTGAAAGACAGTTTATAAATATCTTATCATGTTTTTGTTCTTTCTAAATTGCGAAACAGTAAAATATAAATGTAATTAAAGAACATTATAGTTTGCTTGTTATCGAGTGACTGTTTCGTTTCTATCTATTTTATTTTTACGGACAGGTTTTTTTTTGTTTCATTGTGTATTTTTATGTTGTGTATAAGCAAAACTGTTTAGTTGGGTATATGAAATAGTTTTAAAGTGTGTGTATTGATATAGAGGGTTCTTTCAATAAATTAACAAAATTATTGGAAAAATGGGTAGTAGAACTTAGACAATCCATCAATCTCACTCCGATCATTTACCGTGTTTTCATGTCGTATTATTTGTATCATTTCGTGAATGCATCTTGCTTTTGCATTATTTTCTTTCTTTAAAATTCTGGTTTTGTTGAAATCGAAAGTATGGTTTAATTTTATCTGATGTTATTATTTCTAAAAAAGAAATTAAAGACACCAAAGAGTATTTGAAAAAAAATAATAGATTAATGGTTCTGTTAGCTGATAAAACTAATAAAACAGTTATTATGAATAGAGAAGACTATCAACAAAAAATGGATAATATATTAACTGAAAAAACAACATATAAAAGGTTGCGAAATGACCCAACTTTAAAATACCAAAAAACCAATAACTCTTTCATTAATAAATTAGAAAATAAACAAGTAATTTCACCAAACACGGCATCTTTTTTGAAAATCAATAACGCACAATCCCTGAAGATTTACGGGTACCCCAAATTACATAAAGATAATATTCCCCTCAGACCCATAGTTTCTTGCATACAGAGCCCTATTTATAATTTATCAAAGTACTTAGCAGACATACTTTCAAACATAGTTGGAAAAAACGAATATTATCTAAAAAACTCATTTGATCTTAAAGATGTTTTAAAAAACATAAAAATTACAAAAAAACATACTTTGTTATCCTTAGATATAGAATCAATGTATACTAATATACCTCTAAATTTAACTAGGGATATAATTAAAAAAAAAGGTGGAATATAATCAAAAATTATACTGAAATACCTTTGGATGATTTCTTAGAGGCTATTGACCTAACATTAACATCTACTTATTTTCTATATAACAATAATTATTACCAACAAATTGAAGGCTTAGCCATGGGGGCACCTATATCAAGTGTAGTTGCCCAAATGGTTTTAGAACACATAGAAGAACAAACAATTAAAAATTTAGATTTCAAACCAGCTTTGTTCAAAAGATATGTAGACGACTGCATAGCCTTAATTCCTGAGGATAAAATAACGTACTTCCAAAATCAATTCAACCTATTCCATCCTAAAATTCATTTCACTATTGAAATAGAAGAAAATTGTTCTATTAATTTTTTAGACATTACTTTAATAAAAAAAGAAAATCAAGTTCAAACTATATGGTACAGAAAACACATTGCCTCAAATAGATGCTTAAATTGCAATTCCGCACAACCAATGTCACACAAACGAAATATAGTTAAGGCGTTAGCTGACAGAGCTATATACCTCACAAGTCCTGAATACAGGCCGATGACAATAGATAAAATTAAAAATATCTTAAAAAGCAATGCATACCCAATAAATTTCACAAATACAATTATAAAACAGAGTCTACATAAATTCTACAACAAAGAAAGGGAATTAAAAAAGAAAAACGAAAGCCAGACAACTAAACCATCTTATATACCAATACCCTACATAAAAGGGTTATCCGAAAAAATTGGCCACATCCTAAAACCATACAATTTTAAAATAGGTCATTAAAATAACAACAACTTAAAATTCTTATATACCAAACTCAAGGACTCAACTCCAGCCATAAAACAATCACATATTGTTTATAGCATACCCTGCGAAATGTGTAATAAAATTTATATTGGACAAACGAAACAATTATTAGGGGAAAGACTTAAGGGTCATAAATATGCAAAAAATATCACAGCCTTAAAGAAACATCGGACAAAATTAAACCATACTTTCGATTTCAACAAAACCAGAATTTTAAAGAAAGAAAATAATGCAAAAGCAAGATGCATTCACGAAATGATACAAATAATACGACATGAAAACACGCTAAATGATCGGAGTGAGATTGATGGATTGTCTAAGTTCTACTACCCGTTTTTCCAATAATTTTGTTAATTTATTGAAAGAACCCTCTATATCAATACACACACTTTAAAACTATTTCATATACCCCAACTTAACAGTTTTGCTTACACAACATAAAAATACACAATGAAACAAAAAAAAAACCTGTCCGTAAAAATAAAATAGATAGAAACGAAACAGTCACTCGATAACACTGGGCAACAAATTTTCGAAAAGTTCATGCTTCCAAGCTGAGAATAGTCATTTCTTAATGAATTCAATGTGCTGAACACGAAAATGACTAAGAAAAAGCTGAATTGGCTACGGGTTTTCTGTAATATGTACGCATATTTCAGAAAAAGTGTACTTATGTCAATATTATAATACATGGTAAGAAAACATTTACGCATATTTCAGAAAAAGTGTACTTATGTCAATATTATAATACATGGTAAGAAAACATTTACGCATATTTCAGAAAAAGTGTACTTATGTCAATATTATAATACATGGTAAGAAAACATTAGTCTGCTTCCGGCTTTCGACTTCTTTTGGCCTGCCGTTTGTAGTGGACTTGTGGAGCATCTCTACTGATTGTCCAACAATAGTCAGCTAGCATTGACGTAGACCATTTGCCTTGGTACCGTTGCTCCATGGTGGCAATGTCCTGATGAAAGCGTTCGCCATGCTCATCGCTGACCTGCCCGCAGTTATCAGGAAAGAAATCTAAGTGGGAATCAAGAAAGTGGATCTTTAAGGAGATATTGCAGCCGAATTCATGAAACAAAGCCAACATATCCTCAACCAGACACTTGTAATTTTCTGCCTTGTCATTCCCCAGGAAGTTTGCTGCCACTTGATAGAATGCATCCCAAACCTGTTTTTCTTTACCTTGAAGAAGTTCCTTAAACTTGGGGTCTCGGAAGAGCTGTCTAATTTCAGGCCCCACAAAGATGCCCTCTTTAATTTTGGCTTCACTGAGTCGAGGGAATTTGTCATGCAGGTACTTGAATGCTGGTCCATTCTTATCCATGGCTTTTACCAAGTTTTTGACAAGACCGAGTTTGATGTGTAAAGGAGGAATGATGATTTTGTGTGGCTGTGCCAATGGTGGGTGCTGTACATTCGTTTCTCCAGGCTTAAAAAATGCTCTCGGAAGCCAGTCTTTCTTGATGTAGTGCAAATCGATTGCTCTGCTGTCCCACAGACAAAGAAAACAGCAGTACTTTGTATATCCCTGCTGCAAACCCATCAACAGAGATACTACCTTCAGGTCAGAACATATCTGCCAGCCATACTTGCTGTAGTTAATCGTCTCCAGTAGCTGCTTTAGATTGCCGTAAGTCTCCTTCATGCAGACCGCATGTGCAATAGGTATGGATGGAAGCTGGTTTCCATTATTCAACAAAACCGCCTTTAGGCTCAGTTTTGAAGCGTCTATAAACAGCCGCCATTCGTGGGGATCATGTGCAATACCGAGAGCTTGTAGTAGACCATCAATATCGCAGCAGAACACAAGGCTTTCTTCTTTCTTAAAGAAAGATTCGAAGAGCTGATGGCGAGTGCGAAATGAAGTCACTCGGACATTCTGTTCCAGAAGATTCCACTGTCGAAGTCTTGAGGCCAGTATCTCCGCTTTGCTTTTCGACAGATCCAACTCGCGAACAAGATCGTTCATTTCATCCTGGGTAATTTTATGTGGTGCAGATGTTTCGTCAAAGCACGAAAAGTCATCATCCTTACTGCCACGTTGAGGAGAACTCGCCGACGCATGGCCATCCTCATCGTCTGAACTGATAGAAAAATCTGTAGGAGGTTCTGGAATTGGGAGTCCTTCGCCATGAGAGACAGGTCGCAGAGCAGATGGTATGTTAGGGTATTCAACTGTCCACTTCTTCTTCTTGGTGATGCCTCCAGAAGCTGGCCGTACCATACAGAAATAACAGTCGTCAACGTGATTGGTGGGCTCCCTCCAAATCATGGGCACAGCAAATGGCATTGCCTTTCTTTTGCCATTAAGCCACTGTGAAAGATTTACGGCACAAGTGCGGCAGCATACGTGTGGGGCCCAGTCTTTGTCCTGGTCGCCTATCTTGCAACCAAAATACAAATGATACGCTTTCTTAACTGTTGCACTGATGTTCTTTTTCTGTGCAGCAAATGTCACTTCTCCGCAAATATAACAGAAGTTATTTGCACTATTAACACAGTTACGAGGCATTGCTACTGTTTAGTTACTTTACACTATAGCAATCACTTATGTATGCTAGAGCTTCGAAAAATATGCGCGAATGAACGGACATTGCACGAGTTAACTGTCACGTCGGCCATTTATAAATAAACTATAATTAGCTATTGCTTGATATTGCGCAATCAATTTCGCAACACTCTCAATGGAAACTTACAGTAAATGCTGCATTAACTTCTTTGCATGAAGGGGTGATGCAATATGACGCAAAATTTCGTAATTTCTCACTAAATTGCATTACATTATGCAATAGCATCTATACAATGGACAAAACGTCAATATCTCTTGAACGTGAGCCAATCAACTTTTTTCAATGTGATATTCGTGTTCAGCACGTTGTATTCATTCAGGATTGGGTACTTTCACCTAAGAAGCAATTTCACTGTTGACCAGTGTAACAAGCAAACTATAATGTTCTTTAATTATATTTATATTTTATTGTTTCGCAATTTAGAAAGAACAAAATATGGTAAGATATTTATAAACTGTCTTTCAAGAGCGTTGTATGTTTTTAATTGTTTTTGTCCGTTTTTTACAGTTTTAATGACAATATGAAACATGGATCTATAATTTACACGTATTTTAAATTATAATTTTTGAAAAAGACTAAATATATAGTCGAAACGTTAAATGTAGTTTGTTTTTAATTTATAAATAATATTTCATCATAAAAAAGGCCGCTACACCAAAAATCCTACTTAAAGAAATATTAAATATATACGGCTAAGAAAAAAGAAGGGATATAATTCCTATCAAAAATATATACAGAGTGTACCACTTAAAACTCCCAGGTCAAATATCTCGGAAACGGATAAAGATATTTGAATTTTGTAAAAAGTAGTTACTAAAGAATGTGATTGACTCTAGTTTGCTCTCACAATTGTGTTTTATTATGTGACGATATAGATGGCGCTGCGATGAAAAGAATTTTTTTGATCGCCACAATCTTCATTTGTTTTTTATTTGAAAGAGTATTAAAATTAATGTAAATTTTATTATTTGTGTTAGTTTCCAAAATTTAACGGTTTCATAGATATTCTTGTTTAAAGAAAGTAAGAGTAATTTTAAATTTTTGTCTTTATTTTGTTTAAATATTTAATTTGTAAAGAAAAATAGCACTAAACATATTCACAATTTTTGCTATTATAGTTACTTCACAATTTAAATTTTATAATTAGTTTCTTTTTATAAATTCCACTTCATAGGCACCCATAGGTGTGTAGGAAGAAAAGCATTCATGTCTGTGTTAGATGTATGTATGCTTGCTTTGATTATTCAGGAAATATTTTGACATTAGCACACATTAGTGACATTTGCTTGATTATTAATTGTCTTTATAATTAGCTTCATTCAAACATTTACTCACTTTGCGTATAAAGTTCATTTAGTGCACCATTTAAGAATAGGAGATAATCAACGCAGACTCGATTTTCTGGCAGAATTTTCTGTAATGTTAGCGGAAAACAACTTTATGAATCAGATCATGTGGAAAGACGAATGTCGTTTTCACAATAATAGTACTTTAATTGAGCATAATGCTCGATATTGGTCAGAAGAAAATCCTAGGTGGATAAGGCAAACCAGAAATCAAACAGTTTTTGGCGTTAACGTTTAGTGTGGAATTTTAAACGGATATATCTTAGGCCCCCACTTTTATCATGAAACATTCATTGATGTGCGCTACTTGCATTTCCTGCAGAATGAGTTACCACTACTTTTGGAAGATGTACCTATAGAGCTGCGAAATAATATGTGGTTACATCAAGACGGGGCACCTGCTCATAATGCCAACATAGTTACTGACTATTTTAATCAGATGTTCCCACGTCGTTCGATTGGTACTAATGGCGTTCTTAGGTGGCCGGATCTAACCCCGTTAGATTTTTTCTTGTGGGGTTACTTGAAAGCTGAAGTTTACAAGGAACCCATAACAGATATTGACGACCTTTGTAATAAAATTTATGCAAGTGTTCAAACAATTAGTAGAAATACATTGTTAATTTGCGGAAGAGAACTAATAAGGCGATATACGTTATCTAGCAATCAAAAAGGCAACATCTTTGTTAGTTATATTTGATTCTTTTAAGTTTTTAAACAAAATAACGACAAAACTTTAAAATTACTCTTACTTTCTTTAAACACGAATATCTATAAAACCGTTAAATTTTGGAAATTAACACAAATAATAAAATTTACATTAATTTTAATACTCTTTCAAATAAAAAACAAATGAAGATTGTGGCGATCAAAAAAATTCTTTTCATCGCAGCGCCATCTATATCTTCACATAATAAAACACAATTGTGAGAGCAAACTAGAGTCGATCACATTCTTTAGTAACTACTTTTTACAAAATTCAAATATCTTTATCCGTTTCCGAGATATTCGACCTGGGAGTTTTAAGTGGTACACCCTGTATATATATATAAATTTAAATATTTGTTTTCTTGGGGTAGCGGCCTATTTTCTTAGTGGGTTCTTTCTTTTTTAAGAACGAATAATTAAAACAATACTTTACGTTTCGACATATCACATGTCTTTATCAAAATTTTTATTACATAAAATCATACAAACAGGACTGTAAGAGAAAAACACATATTTTAAAACTTAGATTTAAAATACTTGAAAAACATTCTTGAAACTCACCAAACACATTTAACATATGTATGCCTTTTGTCTTTGTACATTATGTATATTCAGTCTTCTTATAAAAACTTATCACGTATACTAAATTTGTTATACATCTCTATAGTATAATTATATTAAAATACGTTTCTTAAAATTGTATTGTGCAGTATAAATATATACTCGTATGTGAGCACATGAGATATGTCGAAACGTAAAGTATTGTTTTAATTATTCGGTCTTAAAAAAGAAAGAACCCACTAAGAAAATAGGCCGCTACCCCAAGAAAACAAATATTTAAATTTACATAATTGCACGGCCAATAAACAAAAAAGGTTTTTCTTTTAATTAACAGGAAACCTTATAGCAAAAAGTATATATATATATATATATATATATATATATATATATAATAAAGAATCCAGTCGTCGGTATTAGGATAAAAAATAAAAACAACTTAATTACACTGCTGACGTTTCGTTCATTTAATCAACGAACTTTTTCAAAGCTTCGTAATCTTTTTACATACATAAAATAAGAAAAGTAAATGATATTTCGTTATTACATATTAACATGTACATTGCATTCGATATCTTATTCACTAAAACGATGCTATTATACTCATAGTATATGATCTTAACTACGAGCTCGTAGTTTCGGTTAACCGTTCGCGAAGTTACCAATTAGCGAACGCAACACAGTCAGCGAAATACAATTCTCTTATATAATCGCGTGGGTGTACGGACAATTTTAAAGGGTTCCTCGACGGAGAGATTTTCCGAAACGCTTCTGGGTCGGTTCGGACGCATGTATATATATATATATATATGTTGTCACTGGATTCCGGGTTTTCTTCCGCGTTTCCACTGCTTGGTCTTTGGAAAGACCGATGCTGGTTTCTTGACGACGTTTCGGCAAAATCACACTTGCCATCTTCAGGTCTGCGATAACTGTCTGCTTCTGCTTCTTGTTATTCGTAAACTGACGTTTTCGGGATTCGGATGGTGGTTATATACCTCGTTAGCGTGTCGGTTGGTTGCCCTTGGACGAGTGTGTGCATGGTTCCGTGTCGTTGGGCTCGTGTTTGGAGTGTGACGGCTGGTTTGCGATGTAGAAGTATTAGTTTGGTGTTCTTTGTTGGTATCTGTTCTTGTTAGTGCTGGTTTCCATGCTGTTGGTAACCTCTGGGTATCATCTCGTGAATTCAGATTGTTCGGATGTTTTTCAATTTCGATGGCTTCCCTGATGATTCTGGTTTTAGTATGTTCGATGTTCGCTAATAGCTTGGTGTTATTGAAGTCTATCGTGTGGGATGTTTCTTTTACATGTTGAGCCAGAGATGAAGTTTTCTCGTCTTTTCTTACGGAATTTTTGTGTTCGTCTCTTCTTGCGTTTACCCTTCTGTTCGTTTGTCCAATGTAAGTTTTTTCACAGTTGAGGCACGGAATTTCATAAACTCCTTGGTTTTCCAAAGGTATTTTTGTTTTAGGGTTTCGAAGGACTGTACTGATTTTTCTGTCTGCTTTGAATGTTGTTTCAATGTTGTGTCTTCGTAGGATTTTGGATATTCTATCGGTGGTGCCTTTCACATAGGGTAAGTAGGTTTTGGCAGTTGGTGTTTCTTTTTCCTCTTGTGGTGTTGTTGGTTTCGGCTTGGATGCTCTTTTGATAGCAGATTCACTGAAACCATTCTGCTGGAGTGCCTTGTGGAGTTTGTCCATTTCTTGGGTGATGTTATCTTCGTCTGCTAATCTCTGCGATCTTGTCACTAGGGTTTTCACTACTGATTGTAACTGAGCTGGGTGATGGTGAGACTGAGCGTTCAGATATCTGTCTGTATGGGTGGATTTTCGGTATACCGTGTGACTTAAGTTCCCATTTTCTTTCTTCTTGACCAAAACGTCGAGGAATGGTAATTCGTTGTTCGATTCTATTTCCATCGTAAATTTTATTTTTGGATGGGTTTTGTTTAAATGTTCCAGGAAGATGTCGAGGTGGTCCTTTCCATGTGTCCAGATCACGAAAGTGTCATCGACGTAGCGTAGCCAGAGTTTGGGTTTGTGGGTGGCCGTCCTTAGTGCTGTTTTTTCTAAGTTTTCCATAAAAAGGTTCGCTATTACTGGTGATAGTGGAGAACCCATAGGGGCACCTTCTATTTGTCTATAGCGCTGATCTTCGTAGATAAAGTATGTGTTTGTCAGACAGTGTTTCACCAAGTTCATTATGTGCACTAGGGGTGCGCAAATATTAAGGACAGCCAAACCACCAAAGAAAAACCTATCACATGAAGAATTCCTGGCATTGAAACAACTAAGGGAAAACGAAAACATTATTATTCTACCAGCCGATAAAGGAAATGCTACTGTGGTAATGAACACAACCGACTACGACGCCAAAATAAGAACCCTCTTGGAGGATCCAGCATACCAACCTATCTCCACGGATCCAACAACATACCTGGAGAAAACAACCAAAACTAAAATCAAGGAGAGTCCCATCGACAAGGAAATCCAGACAGCACTCATTCCAAGGGAGAAGTCATCAAGATGCCCCAAATTCTACGGCTTACCTAAAGTCCACAAGGAAGGTGCACCCCTAAGACCCATAGTCAGCTCCATTGGATCACCTGTTCAACAATTGGCTAGATACCTAGCCCAACAACTACAACCTCATGTCGAAGAAGCCGAATCTTACGTCAAGAACGCAAGCCACTTCATCGATCTATTGAGACAAGAAAAAGTAGAACCAGAATGGTTATTAGTAAGCTTCGACGTAGTATCACTGTTTACCAATATACCAGTTGCCGAAGCTCTAGAGACCATCGAACGAATATACCAACCCCCAGTGCACATAATGAACTTGGTGAAACACTGTCTGACAAACACATACTTTATCTACGAAGATCAGCGCTATAGACAAATAGAAGGTGCCCCTATGGGTTCTCCACTATCACCAGTAATAGCGAACCTTTTTATGGAAAACTTAGAAAAAACAGCACTAAGGACGGCCACCCACAAACCCAAACTCTGGCTACGCTACGTCGATGACACTTTCGTGATCTGGACACATGGAAAGGACCACCTCGACATCTTCCTGGAACATTTAAACAAAACCCATCCAAAAATAAAATTTACGATGGAAATAGAATCGAACAACGAATTACCATTCCTCGACGTTTTGGTCAAGAAGAAAGAAAATGGGAACTTAAGTCACACGGTATACCGAAAATCCACCCATACAGACAGATATCTGAACGCTCAGTCTCACCATCACCCAGCTCAGTTACAATCAGTAGTGAAAACCCTAGTGACAAGATCGCAGAGATTAGCAGACGAAGATAACATCACCCAAGAAATGGACAAACTCCACAAGGCACTCCAGCAGAATGGTTTCAGTGAATCTGCTATCAAAAGAGCATCCAAGCCGAAACCAACAACACCACAAGAGGAAAAAGAAACACCAACTGCCAAAACCTACTTACCCTATGTGAAAGGCACCACCGATAGAATATCCAAAATCCTACGAAGACACAACATTGAAACAACATTCAAAGCAGACAGAAAAATCAGTACAGTCCTTCGAAACCCTAAAACAAAAATACCTTTGGAAAACCAAGGAGTTTATGAAATTCCGTGCCTCAACTGTGAAAAAACTTACATTGGACAAACGAACAGAAGGGTAAACGCAAGAAGAGACGAACACAAAAATTCCGTAAGAAAAGACGAGAAAACTTCATCTCTGGCTCAACATGTAAAAGAAACATCCCACACGATAGACTTCAATAACACCAAGCTATTAGCGAACATCGAACATACTAAAACCAGAATCATCAGGGAAGCCATCGAAATTGAAAAACATCCGAACAATCTGAATTCACGAGATGATACCCAGAGGTTACCAACAGCATGGAAACCAGCACTAACAAGAACAGATACCAACAAAGAACACCAAACTAATACTTCTACATCGCAAACCAGCCGTCACACTCCAAACACGAGCCCAACGACACGGAACCATGCACACACTCGTCCAAGGGCAACCAACCGACACGCTAACGAGGTATATAACCACCATCCGAATCCCGAAAACGTCAGTTTACGAATAACAAGAAGCAGAAGCAGACAGTTATCGCAGACCTGAAGATGGCAAGTGTGATTTTGCCGAAACGTCGTCAAGAAACCAGCATCGGTCTTTCCAAAGACCAAGCAGTGGAAACGCGGAAGAAAACCCGGAATCCAGTGACAACACATACTACTACCCGCGGAAACCTGAAAGAGAACATATATATATATATATATATATATATAAAGAAAAGAAATATTGCGAATAATGAAGTAAAGAATTTAATGGGTTAACTCCGCTGAAAATGCAACTGCGGACACGTGTTTCGAACTACTTGGTTCTCGTCAGCGCAGTGTAGCCAAGGAATAGGATGGGATAACCTTGGAGCTGAAAAACATCAATCAGAGACATACACAGGGGACAGCCTACCAATTGAGGCTTCAGCTAGAGTGTCCTCGATATTGAGGATGAATCTAACGTCGCCGCGAGGTAGACATTTGTCCACCTGCACGCAATCTGAACCCATAGGATAAAAATAAAGAAAAGAAATATTGCGGATAATGGAATAATGAAGTAAAGAATTTAATGGGTTAACTCCGCTGAAAATGCAACTGCGGACACGTGTTTCGAACTACTTGGTTCTCGTCAGCGCAGTGTAGCCAAGGAATAGGATGGGATAACCTTGGAGCTGAAAAACATCAATCAGAGACATACACAGGGGACAGCCTACCAATTGAGGCTTCAGCTAGAGTGTCCTCGATATTGAGGATGAATCTAACGTCGCCGCGAGGTAGACATTTGTCCACCTGCACGCCATCTGAACCCATAGGATAAAAATAAAGAAAAGAAATATTGCGGATAATGGAATAATGAAGTAAAGAATTTAATGGGTTAACTCCGCTGAAAATGCAACTGCGGACACGTGTTTCGAACTACTTGGTTCTCGTCAGCGCAGTGTAGCCAAGGAATAGGATGGGATAACCTTGGAGCTGAAAAACATCAATCAGAGACATACACGGGGGACAGCTGAAGCCTCAATTGGTAGGCTGTCCCCTGTGTATGTACGGAGAGATTTTCCGAAACGGTTTCGGAAAATCTCTCCGTCGAGGAACCCTTTAAAATTGTCCGTACACCCACGCGATTATATAAGAGAATTGTATATATATATATACATGCGTCCGAACCGACCCAGAAGCGTTTCGGAAAATCTCTCCGTCGAGGAACCCTTTAAAATTGTCCGTACACCCACGCGATTATATAAGAGAATTGTATTTCGCGGACTGTGTTGCGTTCGCTAATTGGTAACTTCGCGGACGGTTAACCAAAAAAATTGTTGTGTGTGTATGAGACATTATCTCTATAATAATATAATATAATATTTCGCGCTCAGGTAAGTTTTAGCATGTTTATTAAGTATGATATGGATGACTCGGAAACTGATCAGTATATTCCGGGTGTTAAATAACGTCCACACGCATTTACTATAATTTGTATACCAATGCAAAACAGAAACGTTGAGAATAGAGCATTGCTTTAATTGCTCATTATATACGAATTTAAACCATTTAATTCTTTTCTGTTACACAGGATGGATGAAGGAAATCAAATCGATGACAACTTAAAACGAAAAAGGGAATTGTCTAATGCGCGCGTGAAGAAATACCGTCAAAAGAAGCACACTAAATCTCAGCAACTGAATTTGTCGATGCAGGATGACCCTAATGTAATATAGAACGAAAAAAAAAAGTTGGATTTCGTATTATTAACCTCGCCTTGATGATGTTTTCACTTCTGTCGTGTGGTTTTAAGCACACCCATTTTCTTGTTATTATTATTATATAGAACAAAGTAAACCAACTGCGTAGGAATTCGGGATCGCAGAGGAAACCAGAAATTGTCTTAGATGTCTAAAAGAAAAAAACAATGAAGTACTAATGGACGGCAAAGAAATAATAGAAATATGGAATGAATACTTTGACGAATTATTAAATGCAGGAAATAGACAGGATAAGAAGTGAAGAGCAGAAGAAATAGTAGAATGGAGGAAAACAGAAAAACGAAAAAGGATATGCGTAGAAGACATACAAGAAATAATTGGGAATATCAAGATAGGACAGTCAATAGGGTGTGCTAAGTAACCCAGGAAAACAAGGCAAAGAAATGCTAGTGAAATTCTTTAATATAGCTTACAACAAAACTATTTCCAAAGGATTGGAAAACTAGAGCAAATAGTTTCTATTCGTAGGAAAAGAGATAAAAAATATTGTGCAAATTACAGAAGAATAACCTTACAAAGTACATTATTCAGAATATATAAAACTGCCTTAGACAATGAAAGGGATGAACCGAAAAGCATCTTCACGATCAAACCATTTAGAGAGAAGACAAGGAATTAAAACGGATCAGTATACATGGCGTCCGTAGATCTTGAGGAAGCCTTCACCAAATACTAAATAACACAGTGTGGAAGAGTTTAAAAAAAGAGCCATTTACGAATCTGTACAACGGCAACACCAATTATGTTGCAAAAACAATATTGAGTCAGATAACTTCAAAATCAGAGATAACTTAAACAAAGTGGCGTTCTTAGTCATCTGCTCTTCATAATAGTGATGAACAACGTAATAAAGACCACCAAAGGAAAACAAGAAAAACATTTGTAGATTTAATGCTATGTGAACCAAGCGAAAAAGACCTTTAGCAAAATATTGCAATATAGAATCAGAAACTATTCAAAACAAAACATGAAGATAAACACGAGGAAAACAAAAGTACTGGTAATCAACAAAAATAACGAACAAGCCAAAATCGAAATTCAACAGCACAAAGTAAAACAAGTTAACAAATTCAAACATGAAGTAAACGATAGGATCTCCACCTCAGTAAGAATGTACTTCGCAGTGTCTTTTTAAGCAAGAAAGAGATCTGTCGGAAAACAAAGATATTCCCACCAACCCTAACATACCACAGCGAGAGATAGAGGTAACATCAACTAGAATGAAGAGCAGAATACAGTCAATAGACAAGAAATACCTGAGAAAAGTGAAAGGGGTAGCACACAGACACCGAATAAGAAACTAAACTATTAGAGAAGAACATGCGGTAAAACCAATATTTGACAGAATTGAAAAACACCATCCTAAATGGTTTGGACACCTGAATAGGATGAACGGCAATAGACAGGTGAGGAATATATAGGAAGCGAAAATAACCAGCAGGAGGAGAAGGTGAAGACCCTAGAAATCCTGGAACAAACAGTTTGCATCAGTACTGGTAAAGAGAGCTATAGCGCGGAGAGAAGCACTAGAACTATCAAGGGATAAATACAGTGGCTTAACTTTAATTACATGAAAAGACACTAGACAATAAACCTTACACTTATATAATTGTTTTAATAACAATGATAAAATTGTTAAAAATAATTGCAATGTTTTACGATCAAATTATAAATATTTAAGTAAAAGACAAAGTATGTTTACGTTAATGAACCAAAGCATACAAAATATAAGACACAAAGTAAATTAGCAGTTTGTGTAAATGTTATAGTTATAACTTAGAATATTGGTTGAAATTCAATGAAAACATCGGTGTACCCGATATGAACTTGCTTTCTGTTTCTACCGACAAAAAAACCACATGCATGTGCATCAAATCTTACTTAATGGAGATTTTAATAATTGTAATAATAATAATAATGCTATGTTGTCATTAATCACATATGGTATATCGACACTGTCAATAATGTATGTATTGTACAATAATTGTAAAATATACATATTCATACAAGTATATATAAACAACATATTACAAACACTAAAATAGAAACATTAAAAAAAATTTCATACAAGTAAAAATATTCACAGAAATCTGAAAAACAAAATTGGCAAAACAATAGTCCGGTGATTTTTCATATACGTTGGAAGTGTAATGTATCAATCGAATAATGTTAGTAGATCTTGTTACGTAAATATGTGCAAACGGATCGTAATTTTCAATATTTGTTTTAACATACATTGCTGCCTTATACATATATATGCAAGAAAGAGATAAATATCGGGTATATTCCGTTGTAGAGCAATCGTAGACACGTGTTTCTGACTCATTGGTCGTCATCAGTACGGTATAGCCAAGGAATAAGGTGAGATAACCCAGGAGATGTAAGCTACACGGAAAACCATCAGGTAACAGACCACCATTTGAAGCGTCAGCTAGAAGATCCTCAGTTTTGAGAACAACAGCTAACGTCGCCACGAGGAAGACAATGCCAACCTGAGATAATTCCTTTTTTTGGTTTATCTTTCCTGGGTCTCGGATGGCAAGGAGGTTGGCATTGTCTTCCTCGTGGCGACGATAGTTATTGTCCTCAAAACTGATGATCTTCTAGCTGAAGCTATAATGGTGGTCTGTTACATGATGGTCTTCCGTGTAACTTACATCTCCAAGGTTATCCCACCTTATCCCTTGGCTACTTCGTACTGATGACGACCAATGAGTCAGAAATACGTGTCTACGGTTACTCTACAGCGGAATTTACGCGATATTTTTCTATTTCTTGCATTTTATGTATCCGCGATAATTCCTTTCTTTTTTTATTTATCTTTCCTGGGTCTCGGATGGCACGCAGTTTGGCATTGTCTTCCTCCTGGCGATGTTAGTTGTTATTCTCAAAACTGAGGATCTTCTAATTGAAGCTACAAATGGTGGTCTGTTACCTAATCGTGTCCCTGCAAGTGTAATTTGGTGCTAAATCAAATATTAATCGTATAATTTTCTTTTGACCAATAAATACGCGTTTTCATCCCACTGAACGACCCCAGACCAAAACGTTATAAGAAATTGTAGAATGAACACCAGCATAGTATACATATTTATTATAGTCAATATTCAAGTATGATTGAAGCTTTAGTACCGCGTAGTATGCTTTTTTTAATACTTTCGAATGAACATGACTATCAAACGTGAGGCCAGCATCAACTGTGGCTCCAAAAAATACCGTGGAATTAGAAACTATATTAGCCAGATTCGTGTTGCAGGTAATAAGTCGATGCTTAGAACAGAATATACACACGGTCTTGTCATTATTCACCAGTAATCTGTTTATCCGGCACCATAATCCATCGTATTATATTTTGCAGATCTTCCCGATTATTCGCAGAAAGCGCAACCGATGTGTCGTGAGCATACGTCACCACAAGATCAATTTTTATATGATTGGGGAGGGCATTTATGAATATTAAAAATAGTAAAGAGCTCATAATAAACTCTTGTGATACTCCTATATTATTTGCTCTTTCTTCCGATTAGTGTGTGTTATTTTTATATTATTCAAATACGATTTTATCCATTGCAATAATGGATCCCGTATACCAAGAGAGTACATTTTGTCCAGATCATATTACCTCATTCTTATCTCTACCAAATTCAGTATTTATACACTTCCATATTTCTTTTGTTGATGAACAAGCGTTTGTTATTTTGTTTTGATAGAAATTAAGTTTTGTTTCTTTTATTTTTACTCTATATTCGCGTTCCTCATTTATATAATAATTTACAACATTAGGACTATTGTAATGCCTCATAAGCCAGAATAGACTTTTAATTTCGTTTTTCACATTAGCTAACTGCTGAGTATACTAGGATAATTTTTGTTTATTTCCTACCTTAAAATTCGCTTCAATACTAGGACAGAATACAACTTAATACCATTGAAACACAGACATAAATAAGACATAAATTCAACAATACGTTAGTGTTGAGACCAATGATGTTGCGCCAGAAAAAATCGAAATTGGCCAATACTTAAACACTTGATGGGCAGGAGCGACAGAAGTAGCTTTTCCATAAGAAACTATTTCCGTCATTCACGCCAAATGATCAACTATATTTATTTCGATTAGATTGCAGAACCACTTAGGTTTGGGAATGTTAGTGACCATATAGTCAATGGTCGATTCCGTCATCCATCTAGTGTTATTAAGGTAGGTTGACCAAAAAAGGCCCGGTACCCCAATAAGGCCCATTGCACCTTTGCCCTATTAGGAATCTGTAATAACATCAGGTCTCCTTACGATTTACATCTGTGAGACCTTTAGTGTTAATTTCTAAATTTCCTGTTAAGTGGTAAGAGGGTGAACTGAATTATCGATGTCCATGTTAGTTCACCTGAGTTTAGTTAGGTGTATTAAAAGTTTTGGCTGGGAAATAATTTTGAGGTCGTATTTTTTAAGTTACATTGCTTCATTAGTAAGCTTGAACATTTTACTAATTAGACGTAACGTTGTTATTCTGGAAATCAGTGCTCAATGACAAATGATGCGACAATTTCCTTATCACCCAAATAAGGCCCGCCTGGTTAGTCCTAAATAAGGCCCGGGCCTGTTTTGGTACTAATAGTATTATTATGCTGTTCTATACACTGCTTTCCTCATTTCTTAGATTCAAAGCAACGCTTTTCAATAAACATGTCGCCCAAGAGGGCCCGATGGTCAGAAACCCAGTTGCAACGAGCAATGGAAGAAATTGATGCTGGTATGTCTGTCCGACAGGCATCAAGAGAATTTAGAATTCCACGCAGAACCCTCAGAAAAAAAAGAAACTAGGAAGGCCCAGTTACCTAACCCCAGGGCAAAAAGATGAACTGTGCCAACGCATTTTTCGCTTGGGAGATGTTGGTATGCCTCTTATATCGAAAGTGATAAGACACACGGTATTTTCTTATTGCGAAAATAATAACTTATCTAATCCATTCAATGTTGCAAATAGATTGGCTGGACGTAAATGGTTGAAGTTGTTTTTACAACGACACCCTGAAGTAGTGGTTCGTAAATCTCAACCCATGAATGCTGCAAGAGCCACAAAACTAAATAGATTCATTGTAAATGACTATTTTGAAAAATTGAAACAAGTTATGACAGAAATGAATGTCTTCGAGAATCCACAATTAATTTTCAATATTGACGAAAAAGGTCGTCGCTTAAATCTTCACAAATCTCAAAAAGTCTTTGTTCGTAAAGGCCAAAAAAGGGTGCACTTAATATCCCAGTAACATGCAGATAATGTGTCGATAGTAGCTTGCGTAAGTGCTGTGGGCCAAGTGATTCCGCCGATGATTTTATTTAAAGGACAACGAAGGGAGGCGGAATGGGAAGACAACTTACCACCAGGAACAGCAATTGAAATGACCGAGAAAGGCAGCATGACATCGTCGGTTTTTGTTAAGTGGCTCGCCCACTTTTCAAAATACAAACCTAAAGGGCCAGTGCTTTTGATATTTGACGGTGCGTCATCCCATTTAGATTCTACAATTCTTACAAAAGCAGATGAACATGAAATCACTTCATTTTGTTTGCCTAGCAATACAACACATGAACTGCAACCTCTTGACAAGTCAATATTTAAACCTTTTGAAACATATTGGGACGAGGAAGTGCAGTTATTTTGGACTAATAAACCTGATCGCACGATCACCAAATATACATTTGGAACAATTTTTTCAAGGGTGTGGCCGAGGGCAACAACTCCTGAAAATGTGATGTCGGGGTTTTGTGCAGCGGGCATCTATCCTTACAACCCAAAAGCAATCCCTGATCGTGCTTATGCCCCGTCGGAAATCATAGAAAAGGATGACAATCAAGCAGTCAATGTTGAAAATCCCGGAAGTCCAATAGCTGCAAGTTCAACTCCCATAGCCACGAGAGTAGACAAAATAAGACCGAAAAGCAGAGATGTTACGGATTCCTCGTCTTCAGATGAAAGTAGTTTGGTTTCGGGAGAGGAAAATAACAATGAAGATGAACCAGACGAACAAATAAAGGAGCCGTCATGTAGTTTCAATGATATTCTGATCACGCCAGAAGTAAAGATGAAAAACACGGGCAGAAAAAAGGCAATAAATTACCGAGCTCAACAAATTACAACAGTCCTTTTAAAGATGACGAGAAGAATAAAAAAGATGATCCAAAAACGAGAAAGAAAAGTGATTCTAAAAAACAAGCTCCAAAAAGTGGAGGAACAACCAAAGAACCAGTAGCGGGACCAAGCAAAATTAATTAAAAAAAAAGAAAGCTGGTACTGCCATTTGTGCCAAATTGACGAAGTGGGCAACATGAGGCTATGTACCATTCGTAAACGCTATGTCCATAAAGACTGCGTGGGTTTAACAGCTGCGGATAAAGATCTCGCCTTTACGTGTCCAGATTGTGAAGATTTTTTATTTATTTATTTTTGTTTTTTTTTTATTTTGTATAGAAATATTATTGTGTTCATTTTGTAATAAAATATTGTTTTGGTTCAAGTAAAGGTAATAAAAGTTCATTTTAAGAGTTGTGTTGCGTTAAAAAGGTATGGCCTAATTAGAGACATGGGATGGGCCTTATTACGAACACGGGGTTCTAAAATCGGCCCAGATGACAACTTTTAGTAATTAATTTTTTATATTCTGGTCAGGCTTATCTTGATGAGGTTTGTCATACAATTGAAATATTAACACTATAGAGAGCTCCTCAACATTTTTTGATAGTGTTTCGACAACAGAAAAAATTGAAAAAAATCGAAAACCTTAAGTGGGCCTTATTTAGGCAACTTACCTTAGTAAACATCCGTGTTGGTTTGACAGAATCACCATAGAAATCAAAAGAGCTAAAGTTGTTGACTAATGTTCTTGTACTTGCGCAATACTGCATAACGTCAATGTAAAAATGCGTCAATATCGTCAATAACGTCAATATCACATAATCACAACATATCCATCTATTTAAGAAATACAAATCATTCAGCCAATTATTAACCATTTTTCTGAGTTATAATCTCGAGCAATCAATTTTTGATGTTACCAAAATCACTCTACTCTTATTGATATCCATGAATCTACTTTTTTTTCGTGGTGAGGTAATCATCAAGCACAGGTAATTTGTGAGAGTACTTCACCATGGAAAAGAGATGCTTTACTACAAGCACATTATCTAGAATTGCTGACAAATTATATATTTTAGAATTGAATGAAATTACACGAAATTCATATTTGCTATAGTCAATTTTTTGACTTTTAACGAATGTTCTCGAAGGAAGTTCGAAGAAAAGGATAATCGAAATCTTAAAGGAAGATGAAACATTTTGGTTAACTGAAAATATAATAATAATAATATAGTGTTTTTATTTTCTGTTTTATTAATGACACCATAATAACACAGAATATAACAGAATTATTATAATAAAAACCAAAAACAAAAACCAGAGAAAAAACAATAACTAACACAACCTTCAATCTCAGAGCGAGTTCCAGAAATTTTTCCTTTTAATATTATCTGTGACCTGCGAGCGAAACCTAAAGGAATTGTCCATCGATAACCCCAAATTTTTAGCATCATCAACAATTAGCAAATTCTACACCACCAATTACCACTCAGAACACACTATGCAGATCCCTGCATACTTTGGATTTCCGAAAAAGCAACACCTTAGATTTCATATACAGCACGTGTCAATTTTCATTAGCCATAGGCGATTAATTCATGCAATACGTGACAACATGGCACCCCCTACTTTTCTCTTCAATGCGAGCGCGACCGATACAAGCTCAAGTTAGCAGTAGCTGTTGGACTATTGACTTGGATGTTTGTACTGCGCTTAGAAATAATATTTACGCCTTGCAAGGATTTTTCTTTTTCCTTTCAGTAAATGCAGAGAATTATTAAGCATGGCACAAACAAAAGCGTAATTCTAATAAAATTAAAAATAAGGTAAATAAAAAAGGATTCTGAAAATAATAATAAACAACTAGATCGCGCCGGCCATTTGATGATGACGGATTTTATTGCAGACTATATCCCGGAACGTGTTCGCAGCTAAACATTTAATGTAGAAGTGGCAAGATCGGAGAAAGTCGCTGTGATGTCGATTGTTGCCGGGAGACACACGTTGCCACGTATTATTTGTATACGTATAAATCGCATGTAAACATTGAATCCCTATAGCTAATGAAAATAGACACATACGGTATAGAGATGATGTCCAATATTTAGCGACAATTATATGAAGCCAGAACAAATAATAGAATTCAATGACCGCTGTACTCCGAGTACTGTAAGCAAAAAAATAAGTGAGTTTTAATATCCAACATTTCTGCAGTAACAAGGACAACATGGAAGATATGTTATGAGAAGTAAACAAATATTTTATTAATGTTTGTGTTAGAGTAAATAAAAAATCCATACCAACATATGAAAACATCAAACAATGAATGGTTTTGATACACACTGTAAGTGATAGAATCATATGTCGTAATCTTATTTACGTAGTAATTTCTATTTATCTAGTTCGTTACATTATGATAACCGCATTAGCCAATAAGATGCGATAAAAAAAATTATTTGAACTATGTCCAGAATGTATCATCCGTGTGAATGATTACTTTCTTGACCATACCGGTTACAATAGCCAGTAGCGAGAGGAATTTCCTGAAATTAAAACAAATATAAACATGCATTCCATTGGTTTGGAGTGATCCATCTATTTTAAGCAGTGAACACAAAACAGCACACTGATTCAAATCCACACGAATTTATTGATGTTGTAATAAATATCTACTACAAATGGAATCAAATAGAAAACATGTAAGTCATGTTTTCGAATTGGTTACCTACAGTGGGAGGCGCAACTTTTGTTCATATTTAATTTTCCAATAATACATCGGAATATATTAATTAGCCCGTTAAGAAAAAAAATTGTTAGAACATACTTATGCATATATATCTTTTGTACAAATGTTTGATATTGAACTAATAAACTTAAATTATGTATAAATGTTATATACCGCGTGACCAAAATTTTATCGCCACCGCGAAATTGAGCTTATTTATAAAGAAAAAGGAATGAAATTTTGTATAAAGTTAGATTGAAATACTCAATAAAAAAAAAACTGTACAAAATGTTTAAAATGTGTGAGTGGCAGCCAAAAAAACAAAATATTAACAAAAAATTTTATTTTTGGGATCGACTTTTTTCATTATTATGATGCTGATATATTTTAAAACATTCATCTAAATTAAAATCAACCTGCCTGCAGTAATACACACAAATAAAGGCTCAAAGACGTTATTTATGGCCGTTTATTAACAAACATTCTCGACGAAATTGTCATGATCTTTGGGTGATACCGGCAGCCCCCCCCCTACTACTCCAGCGTGCCTCGCCCTAGGAACCAAGCCGACCTTCGGCCGCAACCCAAGTTTTACCGCCACCGGCAAAATAACTCTTATTTATAAAATGATTTTTGTTATATTTCCTGGGTGACTGTATTAATAGGTACACTTCAGATATTGACACTTATCTTAATCAAATGAAAATTATATCACCTCCAGAAACAAAAAATTTGGTTAACGATACCTAATCAGACACACGTTCAGAATATTAATTTAAGACCATTAAACACGTAATATTATTTTGAATCTCTTCCCGGCATTAAAAATATCAAAACCTCTTTTATTAACAAGTTATTTGCATCTACATTTGTTATGGAGACGAGCTTTCTATGCCGGATTTATTGCATGTTGTAATATTTTGAAAGGAAACGTAATATACGCGCCAGCTATTCATACTCGTATTAGGTCGGAAATCCTTTAAAAAAAGATTAAATGACTATTAGTTTATTGTAACAAATTATAGAAAACAATAATTACATCAGGTGTTCGAAATGGTGTCCATATCGCTCTATGCAAAGACGTAGACGTCTTTTAAACTAATTTTGCACTGTAGCAGCAACATTTAAATCATTTAATTGCTGAAAGGCATTAATAATATAATTTGTTTGATCGTGCTCCACAAAAAAAAAAAATCTGGTAGTGTTAAATCCGAGGACCTGAAATGTAATTTAAACGCTTTCCACTATACTTCTAATTTAAGGAAAGCTAAGCAACATTTTTGATTTTAATTTATTAGAATATATTTCAAAAAATATATGCATTATAATAATGAAAAAAAAGTAGATTCCAAAAATGAAAATTTTTGTTAATGTTTTGTATTTTTGGCTACCACTGACACATTTTAAACATTTGTAGATTTTTTTTATTAAGTATGTAGTGCACATTTCAATCTAACTTTACACAAGATTTAATTCTTTTTACTTTCTTATATGTACGCAGTCTAAAGAAGTATTGTGATGAAAATTTTCGACTTCGAGATTTTTACAGAGGTCCACGATTTAATGTACCCTGATACAGAAAAGTGTGTGTGTGTGTGTGTGTGTGTGTGTGTGTGTGTGTCGGTGTTTGTGTGGCCACAATAGCCGTCAAACGTCTAAAAGCTATCATTACCAAGTTTTATACAGACGAATATAATCTCTCTCTTAAGATCTGATTAGATTTTCAATAAAATCGGTAGACCGGAAGTAATAGTTTACTTCAGTGAAATGATCGACATTTACCAACATTTTGTCAATTACTAAGTTTAAACAAATTTTTACAGACTTCAAAAGTGCTTCAAAGTGAATTTAAGAACAATTTCATTGAAAAAGTTTTTTGAAATTCCTAGCGGAAATAAAATCGTTTTTTTGTGATTATCTCGCAAGTCATACTTTCTAGGCAGATGCACTATGAGTATAAAAGTATTTAAAGATAGATTTTTAATACTTTTCATATAAACAAATTTTCAAAATTCGGACCGAAAGTACTACTTTTAATCTTACCGAATAGCGATTTTTTTCAAATATTTCGTAAATTATGCATTCTATATATATATATATATATATATATATAATATATATATATATATAATATATATATATATATAATATATATATATATATATATATATATATATATAAATCCTACTAGCAATATAGCGTCCTTACAGAACTCATGAATGTAGCGTCCGCCTTCGAAAAGTTAATTAGTTCGTTAATATTTTGCATATACTTTGTGTTTTTGATCAAAACAGGTATAGTATTATCACTAAATTAAATATCAGATAAAGAAAACTTAGTTACATTTCACTTTAATGGCGAAGTAGCGCCCTTTTATTTTCTCGTGCATGGAGCGCCTGTAATATACCATTTAACATTCACTTTTTCGCTATTCTGGCTTCCATCGCGTATATTACATTACATTTGGTAGATATTAGAGAGTCCAGCAATGTTGTCACGTTATGCTTACTTTATAAAAATATATGTACTTTAAATCAGGAGCAATACAATGAGCAATACAATGAACACATTTATCTACATTCGGCGACACAGTGGGTTATATTGTTCAGAATAAAAAACAGTATGTAGTTTCTGTTTTTTTTGCGTCATACATAGAGAAGAATATTCCCTCGCAAAATTAATGTCTGTAAATTCAAAATAACCATTCGATAGTCCTTCAAGATAAAGACTCACTAAATATAAAATTCTATATTTAGAAAGATTTAAAATATATATAATATTCAGTTCTAAATATTTAACATTTTTATATAGGCGTTCTAGGCAATTAATAATTACATATTTAGTCTTTTTATTAATAATTGAAACATACATTTTCTGATTTAAACTAATTTATCTGACGACCAGCTGGATGAATAAATTTTATTATGCCTATGCAATAGTAAAAGAAAAAAAAGAGGTGTGGCCACCACATGACTTTTTTTTTATACGAATGAGCGTTTCAAACTATACATTTTTAAGAATTTTTTACACAAAAATTATTCAAAATCCTATTCTAAGTACTTCTATTCTCTTAATAAATCGCTACAGAAGACATACTTTGCAAGATATTCGAAAAAAAGTGCTACTCCCTAAGAGTAAAAAAGTCTTACTTCCGGTCTGAAATTTGAAACTTCATTTATACAAAAAATATTAATCTAGCACTAAATACATTTGTATTGATAAATATATATAGAACGCATAATTTACGACATATTTGCAAAAAATCGCTATTCGATAAGAGTAAAAGTGGTGCTTCCTGTCTGAATTTTGAAATTTTTTTTATACAAAAGATATTGAAAACTATGTTTTAAATACTTTTATACCCGTAATGTCCCTGTCTAAAAAGCATGACTTGCGAAATATTCGCAAAAAACTGATTTTCGATAGGAGTTTTTAATAAAATTGTTCTCAATTTTAATTTTAAGTACAAATGAATTCTTTATAAATTTGTTTAAACTTAGTAGTGATTGTATTCTAGTTATTCGATTTTTTCACTGAAGTAAACTACTATTTCAGGTCTGTCGATTTTACTGAAAATCTAATCAGATCCCAAGAGGGAGATTATACCTGTAAATACAAAATGTGGAATTGATACTTATAGCGGTTTGACCGCTAACGTGGTCACACACAGAGACAGACAGACACACTGACAGACACACAGACATTTTTTAAAAACCACTTTTTCGGGATCAGGGGACTTCAAAACGTGGAAATCTGCAAAAATCTCGAGGTCGAAAATGGTCATCATAACAATACACAACTACGTATAAGAAAGTAAAAGCTATAATCAAATTTTGCAACTTTTCTGTAGAGTTTGTGTTTCCACCATAAGGAAGGTCTTTAATGAGAATATGTTTTTAAAAAAATGGGGAGATGATATAAATTGTTTAGAAATGGTAATTTTACTTTCTTATACGTGGTATAAGGAAAAAAGTGGTTTTTAAAATAGGTCTCTCTCTCTCTCTCTCTTCTCTCTCTCTCTTCTCTCTCTCTCTCTTCTTTCTCTCTCTCTCTCTCTCTCTCTGCGTGTGTGTGTCTGTGCATGTGTGACCATGATAGCGATCGAAGAATTTTAACACAGACAGAAGTGACTGACTTACTTTCTTATACGTAGTATAAGGAAGGATTGTGATGACGAAAATGTTCAACCTCGAGATTTTTGCAGATGTCCACGATCTGAATTCCCCTGATACCGAAAAGATGGTTTTTAAAAAATGCCTGTGTGTGACCACGATATCGGTCAAACCGCTGTAGATATCTATTCCAAATGTTGTATTTACGTGTATAATCTCCCGCTTGAGATCTGATTAGTTTCTCAGTAAAATCGGTAGACCGGAAGTAGTAGTTTACTTAAGCGAAAAAATCGAATTTTGGAAATATTTCGTCAATTACTAAGTCTAAACAAATCTATAAAGAAATCAAATGTACTCAAAATTAAATTTGAGAAAAATTGTGTTAAAAAAGTTTTTCGAAATCCCTACCGGAAGTAGGTCTTTTACTCTTATCGAAAACCATTTTTTTGCGAATATCTCGCAAGCCATACATTCTAGGCAGGTACAATACGAGTATAAAAGTATAATTTTAAATATATTTTGTAAAAAAATAATTTCAAAATTCGGACCAGAAGTAGCACTTTTAATTTTACCGAATAGCGACTTTTTTCAAATATGTCGTAAATTATGCATTTTGCATATATTTATCAAGAGTACAAATGTATTTAGAGTTAGATTTGCAATGTTTTTTGTATAAATAAAATTTTAAAATTCGGACCGAAAGTAGCACTTTTACTCTTAGCGAGTAGCACTTTTTTTATAATATCTTGCAAAGTATGTATTCTATAGAGATTTATTAAGAGAATAGAAGTACTTAGAATAGGATTTTGAATAATTTTTGTATAAAAAATTCTTAAAATTTAATTTGAAACGCTCATACGTATAAGAAAGTCGTGTAGTGGCCACACCTCATTTTTTTCTTCATGACAACGTTGTCTTTTATTGTAGTTAACTCAAAAAAAAATATTATAACTTGTCCCACTATATGAAAAATCCAGTTCGACTGCAATGCCAAGAAATTTGGATTTTTCCCTAATTTTTGATACACGTTGTTTATTAGAGAAACAACCTGCGTTTCTACAGGGAAAACGTCAATGAGTGGTAATTATTAGGATCAATCAGAATTCTAAACCAACAATTTTTACTTTCTTGTACGTAGTATAAGGAAGTATTGTGAAGGTTTTTTACTCTTATCGAAAATCGGTTTTTTGCAAATATTTTGCTAGTCATGCTTTTTAGACAGGTACGTTACGAGTATAAAAGTATTTAGAACTTAATTTTCAATACCTTTTGTATAAAAGAAAAAATCAAAATTCGGACCGGAACTAACACTTTTACTCTTACCGAATAACGATTTTTTGCAACTTTGTCGTAAATTATGGTGTCTATATATATTTATGAAGAGTGCAAAAGGATTTAGAGCTGGATTTGGAATATTTTTTGTATAAATGAAATTTCAAAATTCGGACTGGAAGTAACACTTTCATACGTATAAGAAAGTCGTGTGGTGGCCACACCTCATTTTTTTACTTTGAAAACTTGACCTACGTTTAACAATAATGGGCTATCCACTCACTGGCTCTGGATCATCTACTTTATCGTCCATATCTACCTTTGTTCTTTGTTTTTGGAATTGAATAGTGTGTTACAATTGTTCGCCGTTTTTAACTTTCCTTTGAGATAGGCAGTTTGGAAAAATTGTTTTTATTGCACTAACTCTTAATTTGTTTGTATGAAGTTGAATCTGCAATAATCGTTTATTATAGCTTAAACATTTATCAACTGTAAACGCCATCGTAAAACATATTTAATAACATTACCAAACTATAGGTTTTTCAACTAAAGGACCTAATTAACTATGTAAACTATTTAATTCGCAAATAATATAATTTGCATTAAACTTATTTCCATACGCATAGTCTTTTTAGGTAAGTTCTTATTCAGTACAAGTTTTCTTTTTGCCATTTGTTAAGGTTGTCCCCGGGAATTTTAAATAATTAAATTTTTTCCTTCTTGGATTTATAACCACTGTTACACATAGGTACAAAACATGGCTTTCAAAGTATACTCAGTTAGTTAGTTATAACAGAACACTCAATTATTTAAAATAAATAATTATAACATAAAAATGGAACAAAACTGCTTTCTAGACACTTGCTAAATTTACATTCAACCAGTGCCTGACGAGATAACCCACCAGATGCTCCGCTACCTCTCACTCACGTTCCACAGATTCGGCTTATTGCAACGAAAATATTATACCACTAATTTTAAATTTTTTCCTGGTTAATTAGATTTTTGTGGTCATGTCTGTATATAAGAATTTACCTCATTTTTGCCAACAATATTTTTTAAATGTCTACAAAAATTATTATTATAAAGTATTAAAGTAGAATTTTTCGCTTTTATAACTTCCATTATATATAAACCAGTTTTACGATATCAGGTGACTTCAAAACGTGGACATCTGCAAAAATCTCGAGGTCGAAAATTTTCGTCATCAGAATACCTCTTTATGCTACGAAAAAAAAAAAGGAAAAAAACAGCATAGTTTATGATACATGCATGTTTACGTATATACATATCTACCATAAAGACCAGTGTCCTTTATTATTATTCTGTCCGCGTTGCCAAATTGTCCGGACGCTCGATTATCGAGAATATAAAAGATATGTGTATACTTCAAAATATACGGCACACGATGCAGCGCCTCGCGTAGAAATACCCTGAACTAATAGTATACGCCAAATGGTTATATTACATGCATATTGTCGACAAAATAGCGTCTTCCGAAATTTTGTTAAACAGCATTATATCACCATGTAAGTCTGTGAACGAAGTTTTACATGGAAAGTGCATAGAGCGTCCATATACGGGCGCTTTATGTAGGCGGACGCTCTATTGAATGGAAATTTACAATGTACGGACGCGCTAATGATAGTAGGATATATATATATATATATAGAATGCATATATATATATATATATATAAAACAAGAAAAAGAGAATATTGGGTAATTCCGCTGTAGTGCAACCGTAGACACGTGTTTCTGACTAATTGGTCGTCATCAGTACGGTGTAGCCAAGGAATAAGGTGGGATATCCAGAAGATCTTCTAACTGAAGCTGCAAATGGTGGTCTGTCGCCTGATGGTCTTCCGTGTATGCTTCTATCTCCAAGGATATCCCACCTTATTCCTTGGCTACACCGTACTGATGACGACCAATTAGTCAGAAACACGTGTCTACGGTTGCACTACAGCGGAATTACCCAATATTCTCTTTTTCTTGTTTTATTTTATGTATCCGCGATAATTCCTTTATTGATTATATATATATATATATAGTTGTCATATTGTTATTACTTTTACTTCATTGTATGCCACTACTACCAAGAATCTTTTGAATTTTTCAATACATTTATATATATATATATATATATATACATATATCAAGAGTACAAAAGTATTTAGAGCTAGATTTGGAACAATTTTTGTATAAAAGAAAATTCAAAATTCGGACCGGAAGTAACACTTTCACTCTTATCGAATGGAACTTTTTGCAAATATCTCGCAAAGTTGCATTCTATAGACATTTATTATTATATACCGGCCCTAGTGGGATACCTATGCTGTTCACTATTAGTCGCTAGTGTCAAGTATTGGGAGAATCCAAGTAAGTTATATGTTATAAGTGAGAACACCATCATAATTCGATACTCCACAAACTATTGTCTACAGTGTGCCCTATACGCGGATCCCTCTATCAGTCTTAACACTTCTTTTTGCAACTTCAGAACTAGATCAACGCGGCCGCTGGAACCCAAAACACTAGTCCGTACAACATCACCGATTGGAAAAGTCCATAGTACATCGTATGCGCCATTTCCCCCGACACAGTACCCCCCATTGCGAAAAACAAGTACACGACCGAACTCTTGGCGCAGACCCATTCGATGTGTGTTTCCCATGTAAGTTGGGTTGAACGTTCAGTCCAAGATGTTTGACACAGTCTACCTGTTCGATAGATCTGCCCCCAAGCCTCACTAGAAGGCTTGTGTCAACTGATTTTGTCTTTGGGTAAAATTGGATTAACCCGGTTTGACTAGTATATAGGGGTATGCCATTTCAAATGCACCAATGCTGCATGTCGCTGTTGTGCTTCATTTCACCAATTCTTGTACATTTTCGTGAGCAATTGTGATGGTGATATCGTCTGCATAGAAATTAATGCTGGTTGCTGTGGGACAACCTTCTGGTAGATCGTTAATCATGATGCTGAAAAGGATGGGTCCCAGAATAGTACCCAGGGGCAGACCCCTCCCAATCAACTTTTAAGTAGACGCCGCGGCACCAACCCGCAGCCGCTGCGAACGACACTGCAAGTAGGACTTTATCCACGCATTAGCTGAACCTTCGATTCCTACTGCAAATAGCTTCGCAAGAAGAAGAGCGTGATCCACTGAATCACACCCTAATCATATCGAAAAGTAAGGCTAGTACGTGTTGATTCTTGTTCAGAGTATCATATATTGTACCAAGGCTTTTATGGATGGCTGTGCAGGTTGACCTATGCTTTCGATATCCGTGCTGGGATTCATTAAAAATATGGTATTTTTTAAGGAAACTATTCAAACGCACCAGGAAGCAGTGTTCGAATATCTTTGACAGCTGATTTTGTACAGACACAGGTCTGTAATTGTTAACGATATTTCTGTCACTTTTCCCTTTATAGATTGGTATTACTTTCGATATCTTAAGTGCTGACGGATAAGTCCCCGTTTCGAAAAATACATTTACGAAAGCCGTTGTTTTTACCCGACTGAATTAACGAACGCATTTGTGCTAACCATGTTGTAACCTCAATTCCCGGGTTAAATTTCCGAAAACGCCTATTTACTGCATTATTAACACACTACATGTAATACTGCATTGGCATTCCCAAAATACGGGTGCTCTATTCTATTGCAGCAAGTTATTCCATTTGATCATTGAGCATTTTTTTTATTTTATTCAAACTTAATTTGCCATTATAAATAAACTATGTGAGATCATTGACTGATCAGATTTCTTTATTTTGATAAAGAAATAATTTAAACCTTTACTTGAAAATATAAAAAAATTAGTAACGAAAACATCTACAATAACAGTTCAAAGTGAGTTCCTTACTATTAGTGAGAGGCAGTATATGTCTCGGACGGTAAGAAATCAACTCAAACGAACGAATATGATGATTATGGATCGCATTGTTATTCTACGGTATATTTTTGACAAAAAAAGAGCATTTCCCACTGACCTTGAGCTACTATGTCTAGCTCAATAGATCCACCTATCAGGGATGACTCCAATAACGCGACGTCTGCATTGACGTGTAACAATGATCAGTTGACGCTTGGTCAAAGTAAGTTGATAACAATGAAGACTTGCATTAGATACGTGCTTGGGCATAGAAAATAAGATAAAAAGCAGAAAAAGAAGCGGCAATTACTGAAATTTAAATTTGTCTTCTGTATTATCTGTTTTGCATTCGTTTTTTTTTATTATAATTAGTGTTATTTCAAAATGTTCCTAATGTAACAAATTTTCCCATTAAAGTTTGCCAAAAAACAACAGATTTACTGATTACTTGCTATTTTTTATCACTTACACGCTCTGTCCCAAATACGTGTCCGTTTTGGTAAAAACTTATGTCCCAAAATAAGTGTTCGTTTTGAAATAACAACACTTTTTAAAACTACGTATGCCTCAAAGTATACTTTCAACTTATCAAAACACCTTACATAATAACTTGACAAAACAGTAAAGGTTACTAAACCAGCCTACACACTAATCTTTGCTTGGACCGCATGGACGAACTCCATGTCTAATTTATGGCAAGGTGGTGACTATCCTAGACGTATCAGTTCGTCGTTGCCTAAATGAAGTAACTTATAATCTTGCGTTCATTGACTCTCATTATTTCCATCATACATTGCTGATGTTATAGGCAGACTTTGTTGAATGTATCACGACCCAGTTCGTTAAAAGCGTCAATTACGACATCAATAAGTTCGACCATAATTGTAGCAGCAATTTGTTATTGTCATTTCTGAATGACATTAAAAAAAACACCAATGTGCTTGATTGATGTAGGGACTGTTAGGCGGTTGAACCATCAAATTTATAGGAGTATTAGTAAGAGATGTTGGTCAAACAGCTTCAATGAAGTCTGCATCGTTTTTATCAAAATGTAATTTACCGTTGCTTTATTGAATCCAAATAGAAATAAGACTATTCTGATTAGACTGCAGACATTTATCTTCCATGACAAGAAAAAGTTTATCCATTACCAAACGTTTTGTTCATTGACGCTATGATTTTTGTTTCTAGAGCCTCACTTGGTAGGTTTTTACACCCACATTTGACTGGTTCTTCTTTTCTAAATGTCCAAATTCCCAAATTCCCATCAAACAAATGATTACGGAAATTGTCACACCGAGGACGAACTTAACCCCTGATAATAAAGAAATATTTTTTCCAAGCGTGCGTTTGCTCAAATTTTTCCGATATGTCTACTAGGTACTAAGTTTGGACAAATTTCTAAAGAATGCAAAAGTAATCAGAAGTAAATTTAATTTGCCGAAAGTCCTTTATTCTTATCAAAAAGCAATTTTTAACTCACAATTTCTAAATTTAACATAGATTTACTATGTCTGAAATTATTTGGAACTGAATTTAGAAGAACTTTTATAAAACAAACTTTCAAAATTCTATGCATTGTATGCAGATTGAATAAGAACATAAAAAAAATTTAGAGCTTGATTTGGAACAATTTTTGTATCAAAAAAATTAAAGTTTGTACCAAAAGAAACACTTTTACTCTTATTATTTTTATAATAAGGTAATTTAAAATATAGGCTTTTTTAATTCTTTTAATAACTGCTATATGTGGATAAAATATCCGACATTTTATATTTAAACACTCTGTATATGCAGATGTCTTATTTAATCATTATATTTGTATGTAAGTAAATCTAAAGTAAATGTTATTTAATGTCAACCTTGTTTTCTATGAAATAATTAAGTTCTGTTTTTTCTATTCTTTTTCTATTTAATCCAGAAACAAGTGAAATGTAAGGTCATTATTTAAAGAAAATTTATTTTATGATATAAATATCGTATCCTACACAATGTAGCCTGCGCACAATTTCGGAATACCTTGTGCCTAGCTGACATCATGTGTAGTCATAGGATTCACGGTGGGGCTTAAAGAATAAAAACACATCGTTATGCGTAAAGGTTCTGCTATTTCTTTCATTCAGGTTGCCTCTATTTTCAGAATAAAACAAATATTGTCGATTCGGGAATGGTGCGTACGTGATATACAAAGAAAAAAAAATTTCAATTGATCTGCAGTCGATACAACCAAATAAATTAACGAAGTGTTAATGTTTTTGATAATGAAGATACATTTATAGCATACGTTACATATGTATGTACCTATATAAAGTACGTTCTTTTCTGAACAAGCAGAAAATAAAAGTGACACATTTGTATAAAACTAAGAAAGCTGTCTGCGTTTATCTATGTACGGGCAAATATTTAATTTGGACTTTATATCTCATGAAAGTGACTACATTTGCGTAATCTATCTATATACGAATAATAGAATTGCATATTTAAGTTTAAAACGAACAGACATATATTCTAATTTATAATAAGATCATATGATGTCAAGATGTCTAGTAAGAATGAACCCGTTTTATTTGCAAAGAAAACTTAAAAGATTGTTTATAAAAGATTTTTTTCAACATATCACAATCAGAACCAATGAAATGTTGTAAAACCAATCAGAAACTAGTTTGTGATTTTTCTAAACCATTTCAATTGCTCACGAATAGTTTGTGATCTGTGTTGGGACAAACCTAAAGGGTCCTTAAATAATCATGAGCATTTATTAAGTGATACAAAAATGAATTTCATCATCACAATACTACACTCTATAGACCGTGGTTTAAATGCTATAAACTCTGTATGTATATTTAGAATTTTATGAGACATCGTATATGGATAATCTTCCTAATACTATTTTTAAAACTGCATTCATTGTCTCCTGGAATAACCCCTTCAACTCGATCCTTGAAACTACTGCTTAGCATATTTATCGACTAATCTCGTGAGTCTAGTAGGTCTTAAATAAATAATCTTGAATTTCTGAATATTCTATAATATTCTTTACGTATATATTGTTCCCTTTTAATTGATTCTTACTTGATTATTTATAAATAATATAAATCCTTTTAAATTTTAATAATAACACTTGACTTATTTTTATTTATATATGCGCTTCTTTAATTATTAATTGATCCTCTCTTCAAATCCAAAAAAAAAAATTATGTTATTTCTCCCAGAGAACATTATAACATCCTTTCAATATAAATTTCAAAATTCATTTATAATAACAAATTTTGTTTTTCGAACATCTTCATATTACTATGTTAAAAATATTGTATTTTTCTATTTATACATAACATATCTCTGTTTATACCATTACTATAACTTGCTTGAATTGTTATGTCAAGCATTATTTTGAATGTCATATTAATTATATAATTGTCAAAAAGACGTTTCTTTTAACTTTCTTGTTGATTCATTATTATAATTATTATAACCGTAAATGTAACATATTTAAATATAAATATACATCTGAGTTCAAAATTATGCAACACTAAGCAATAATACTGCACATTAAAACTAAATTGTTTTATAGTTATTTTTTTATTGTATCAATATTGACTTTTTCATTATATTAAAGTGTTCCGTTATATATTGCAATATTAAAATGTGTTGAGAACATTCTCTAAATAAACATATAAATACTTCTTAAAGTTCTAGTAAAGACTGAAAACCAGACCCTTCTACAACTTCATTGATTCTTATAAGTTATATCACATTTTAAACTTTATAAGCACATTTTCATAAAATTAATAAAACATTATATTATAATTTCATTAAGCAGTGATAAGAGCGTTTTTGAGGCAAAAGTAAAACACATTATATTTTATGAGCTAATTTTCATAACCTCTTTAAAAATGATAATTTATAACACCTTTTTTGAGACAGTAGAAGTAAATCTCTAAAAATCTTATATGACACGACAAGATTTCTTGTGAAGCGGATTATTCTCTTTACTATTATAAAATCCTTTTACAAGGAAGAGAAATAATATATAACCATATTTCCTTGAGTGTTCAAAAGTGTCTCCTAATTGTTTGAAATTAATTCCTGATTATATAATATTTTCTTTAAGTTTTACATTTTCAACTCCTGGTGCGTTATTACTAATTTAGAAAATTTCCAATGTGGGTGCTGATGGTGCCAGTGTGAAAACAGACTCTGATAAAGATGGGATAGGAGATGGTTCAACTGATAGAATGAGGTGTGAAGAAAAACTAGCAAATAAACCCTTTTTACTTTCTTATACGTAGTATAAGGAAGTATTGTGATGACGAAAATTTTCGACACCGATATTTTTGCAGATGTCCACGTTTTGAAGTCCCCTGATACCGAAAAAGTAGTTTTACTTTCGTATAGTAGTACCTATAAGGAAGTATTGTGATGACGAAAATTTTCGACCTCGAGATTTTTGCAGATGCCCACGTTTTGAAGTCCCCTGATACCGAAAAAGTGGTTTTTAAAAAATATCTGTGTGCGTGTCTCTGTGTGTGTGACCACGATAGCGATCAAACCGCTACAAGTATCAATTCCAAATTTTGTATTTCTGAATATAATCTGTCTCTTGAGATCTGATTAGATTTTCAGTAAAATCGGCAAACCGCAAGTAGTATTTACTTCAGTCAAAAAAAGTTGAATTTTGCCGTTATTTCGTCAACTACTAAGTTTAAACAAATTTATAAAGAATTCAAATGTACTCAAAATTAAGTTTATTGCAAATATGTCGTAAACTATGCATTCTATATATATTTATTAAGAGTACAAAAGTATTTAGAGTTGGATTTGCAATATTTTTTGTATACTTGAAATTTCAAAATTCGGACCGGAATTAAAATTGAGAAAAATATTATTTAAAAAGTTTTTCGAAATTCCTACCGGAAATCAGTTTTTTGCGAATATTTCGCAAGTCATGCTTTTTAGACAGATACATTACGGGTATATAAGTATTTAAAACATAATTTTCAATATCTTTTGTATAAAAAAATTTCAAAATTCAGGCCGAAAGTACCACTCTTACTCCTATCGAATAGCGATTTTTTGCAAATATGTCGTAAATTATGCATTCTATATATATTTATCAAGAGTACAAAAGTATTTAGTGCTACATTTGCAATATTTTTTGTATACATGCAATTTCAAAATTCAAATACTCTTAGGGAGTAGCACTTTTTCTGGAATATCTTGCAAAGTATGCATTCGACAGGTATTTATTAAGAGAATAGAAGTACTGAGAATAGGGTGTTGAATAATTTTTGTGTAAAAAAGTTCTTAAAATAGTATAGTTTGAAATGCTCAAACGTTTAAGAAAGTCGTGTGGTGGCCACACCTCATTTTTTAAAAAATGTCTGTGTGTCTGTGTATCTCTCTCTGTGCCTGTGTGTCTGTCTGTGACCACGATAGCGGTCAAACCGCTATAGATCTCAATTCCAAATTTTGTATTTACGTGTATAATCTCCCTCTTGAGATCTGATTAGTTTTTCAGTAAAATCGGTAGACCGGAAGTAGTAGTTTACTTCAGTGAAAAAATTGAATTTTGCCAATATTTCGTCAATTACTAAGTTTAAACAAATTTATAAAGAATTTAAATGTACTCAGAATTAAATTTGAGAAGAATTTTATTAAAAAAGTTTTTCGAAATTCCTACCGGAAATAGGTCTTTTACTCTTCTCGAAAATCAGTTTTTGGCGAATATTTCGCAAGTTATGCTTTTTAGACAGGTAAGTTACGAGTATAAAAGTATTTAAAACTTAATTTTCAATACCTTTTGTATAAAAAAAAATTTCAATATTCGGACCGGAAGTAACACTTTTATTCTGATCGAATAACGATTTTTTGCAAATATGTCCTAAATAAGACATTTTTGCGCACTTGTTCTTTAGAAAACTCGCCTAGTGGCTCGATTTCTAAACTTGAACGCGTGCGCAAAAATTGTGTCTTATGAAACTTGTATCTTAATATACTATTAATGTACTAAAAGAAGATACATATATTAACTATTCTGCAATCAATAAGAAATTTAAAAAGAATTGTTAGATAATCGTACTAAAATTAGACGAATGAAATGCGGCGCCTCTGGAATTTTTGTAGATGTGTGGTAGATTAATAACACATTTGTTGCTTTTTCATAGTTTATACTATTAGGTTATTAGGTTTATAAGTGTAACACCCTATGCTTTAATATAACTACTTGCATTATAGTGGTTTGCAAATATCTACCAAAACAGCGAAAAACACTTTCTTGTAAGCCTAAACTGTTTTATAACCTGCGCAGCCATTTTGCATTCCAAATCTATGGATAAGCAGATCCGCCATATTAGAATTATTCAGTCTTAAAATTATTTAAAAAAAATCAGTAAAATGAATGCATACTGTCACGGCTCCTTTAGCGTTACGGTCGCAAATGCCGCTAATCTCGTGACGAGGGGTTGCTCAGGGGCGAGCACTCGCTTATAATTATAGAATAAATAGCAAAAGCAAAAGGTACCTACCTTTCATTCTCGGCTGGCGTGGCTTGTCTTACGGAGGCGAGGAGATTGAACTACCTTAATAAAACACTACTTGTACCACACTTATTTATTAATCACTAATAACTAGATGACAAAAAATAAGGCGAAAGATCACAAGTGATCGTCCTATCGGAAGATCACTTATTAATTCCCTTTCTCTTCGGAATCTCTTTCTTTTATTACCTTGGTAACGCCGAGTCCGTCCTTACCTCGCTGAATCGCACATTCCTGTCCGTTCGATGGGTTCAACGGAAGTTGATCGAACGGACAGACAGGATGCTAAGTAAGTCCAGATTCAGGTTACCGCGGCAATACTTCTAGTACTATACAGAGTGTTGATTCGCGACATCTCCCCCTCCTCCAGTTTATATGCCACCGGCATATACACAATCAATAAAACTTTGGGGGTCGCAAATCAACACTTTATCGTACAACTAAACTTATACAAGATTATAATTCTACCTTAATTTCTACACTCTTAATTGTCCCTAATTATTCAATGTCACTGGATTCACTTGTTGATCTACCTTGGTTTCTTCATCAGAGCATCTTGGCTGTTCCTAGCACGACTAGTTTACTTTAGCTGTTGGTTAAGAATATCTTCAACTTCGACCTCCTTCTTGAACTGTACTGCATTGTTGCGTTTCTGTTTTCTTTCTTTTTGTGAGACTTCTTATCCTTCGATGCAGCATGAGAATATGGCCTCAGGAGTTGAGCCTTTGAATGACCTTTCCTCCACCGGTTTTGGACACCCTTCAGGACCATCAGATAATAAACTTTTGGTTTCCACTTTTACTTATGTTGCAACATGGAGTGCTTCATTGTCCCATATCTTTAGTCATAGGATCATATCATACACTTTTATTTCTTATACTAGTGCACTTTTAGGACCTTTTCACGCTTTCAGTACGTGTGCCATTCCATTTTTAGGACCTCTTCATAATTTTATTATTTAGACAAGTACACTTTTAGAACCCTTTCACGCTTTTATTGCGTGTGCCATTGCATTTTTGGGCTTCTTAATACTTTGACTACTTATATTAGTGCACATTTAACTGCCAACCGTTCTCACTTCATTTGCTGCCGATTTTATAGTCTTCTTCCAGCTGTCGAAGTCGTTTTTACGTCCTTGTTACCATTTATAGTAGCTTAATTGCCTTCACTAGTCGTCCAGGAACGATTTGCCCTTGGTACTGATGAATGAATCTCCTCCCGAGCGATGGTAGTACATGTAACAATAAAATATCTCGCAGTATAATTTGATTAAATTACATATAATACTAAAAAACATGTTTTTTTAACATAAAGTTTCTACATATTCTAAGATGATATTTGTTAAAAAGAGAGTTGCAAAATTACCATTACGTATATACATATATATGTTTGTGAAACTATAATCTAATTAAAACTACGATAACGCTTATTACATATATCTTAAACTAAGAATCTGCATTTTCTTCTGCTGCCTTGAAGAGGCTGCGACCTTGCTTACCTATCGCATTTCATGACATAAGTGAGCTAAGTCAGGCATAATGTTAATGTTTTGTATATACGACAATGCCCCGTAATACGTGATAAATAACGAATTTCTGCATTTTACATTACATTGACATGCATCGTACTACAGGAAGCATATCTATACTCATTCTTCTAAGCTATGTTATCAACACATCTTAATAATAATAATAATGAAATGTCTATATTACACAAATTTTAATCTACTAATATATTTTCTCTTTATTGTACATAAATAACATTTCTGTTCGCTTTTTACACAATATTTTAAGTTTCTGGAATTAGTTAATATTTAAACAGGTTCACTTTCTTGTGTTTGAGTGGCTCTTAAATTAACTTTACATCTTCTTCCATCAGGCAATATAAAGGTGCCTGTACTAACACTATTTAAAGATATTTCATTATTTTGTGTTCTTATACATGGATTATTTCTACATTTTCTTTTTACAATAAAAACTGTAACTATTATTATAGTTAGTGTGATTATTCCATACAAAACGTAACTGTGTATTTCTGCTTTTAACTTAAAACGTTCATCATTTTGCATAACCTCAATTTGTTCTAATACATTTTCTAATTGATCGTTAGCCTTTAGTGCTTTGGAGTGGTTTATCAAATTTAATTTTAGTGCCGGGATATTATCTAAGATTGGTTTATCCAATTGCACCGTGGAGATATTAACGTTTATTGGTGCCAGTTTTGGTATATAAATTTTAAATGTTTTACTCATATATGTATTTCTAGACGAAATAATAAACGATTTTGTAAAAAAATGACAATGATTTTGCAAATGTATTTTACCTGTACCTATAATAGATTTTTTCTCAATATAATTAGAATTATTACATGATATCGTTAAATTTTCTTTAAATGGCGCTACAAATAACCATGTGTTTTCTTCTACAAGTTTCTGGAAGTTTGTTGAATGTATCGTTATTAACTGCCGTTCACAGTTTTTAGGCAATCTGTCTATTGCATTTAACATTGACATTTCACAATCATCTCCTGAAATTGATATGATTTGATTGCTATTTTCATATATAAATTCATGATTGTTTAGATGTATTAATAACTTTAAATCGTCTGATTTTAATGTTATGTGACTATTTTTCCCTTCATTTACTGCAATATACTGGTGCTTTATGTTTAACATAACAAATTTTACTTCATGAACTTGAATTGGTATAAGTTTAAACAATTGAAAGGGAGATGACTGTATTAATGGAATATTTAAGATACAAATTAATTTATTATTTTGAAAATAAAATATTGGCTTGATAATATTTAGCAATATATTGGTAGAGTGTTTTTCTAACTCTATCGGTAATTTCAATCCTTCAGGTACATATGACACTATTTTTGATAATTCCTCTATCACTGCTGTAGGTGTTACTAGTAATGGGTGTAAAATGCCCTTTTTTGCACTTAAGATGATGTCAATAAGAGTATGTGTTTCTAGTTCATATTGACTAATAATTAAAGATAGTAGGGAGATATGATTTTGGATTTCATTTTCAATTATACTAGAATTTTTAATTTTTCCTAAAGCAAGTATCATTGCGATTGTTATTTTATTTAATTGTGTAAATAGTAATTTTTCATTATGCTCTAACTGTTGCATTCATATTTTCTAACGTTGATTTAACTACGGATGTTTGTTTGTGGAATAAATTTGTTAAAGTGTTTGTTTTCTTATTTAATGTATCTATTGATGATTCGAAGTGAGATGCATCTTTATCGTTTAATGTACCGAATAACGTTTTTGAAATATCACCTATTATATTAAAATATCCTCTTCTAACTCTATGGTGACTAAGTAAGGAAGGTATTAGATGGGCTTCTAAATTTATTTTATTTAAAACTTCTTGAACTTTGATTAGAAACTGTTTGCATGTTTTATTTAAAGAAGCATCTTCCTTGCAAATATCTCCTGTAGCTTCGGTGTAATTATGAATTTGATTAAATTTTTTATAATAATTATCAAGGCTAATATATGACACTATTTTCCAGTAATTATTAGAAATATGTATTATACCTACATTTTCATATATAAGACCTGCAGAATATTCTAATGCTTCTATCGTTAACGGGGAGGGTGCTTTTAATTCTTGTGCTAACCCATGAACAAGTATGGACAGTATGGATATTAGAATAATAGCAATCATCTGTAAAATAAAACAATTACTCATTAGACAAGTTTAGTGACCATTGGTCGTAATATGGTGCTAAGCGTGACACATGCACTTAAACATTCTAATTCTGAAATGGTATATTTTTGTTCTGATTTTGTTAAAGTTCGAGATATATAAGAAATAGGATGAAATTTTTGTGTTATTGCGTCTTTTTGTAATAAAATAGCTCCTATCCCAATACCACTCGCATCAACGTGTAGCTCCGTTTCTGCAGTTGGTGAAAAATGTGCTAAGACTGGCGCACTTATTAATTTAGTTTTTAAAGTAGAGAATGCCATGCTCTGAGATAAACTCCAAATAAATTTCTTTTTGTCACCTAATATGTCATACAGCGGCTTAGCTATGGTCGAATAATTTTGAATGAATCTACGGTAGTAATTACACATCCCTAAAAATCTTTGCACATCTTTCTGTTTAGCTGGTGTAGGAAAATTGGTTATTGCTTCTACTTTATCTTGATTTGGTTGTATACCATTATTGGAAGCTAAAAATCCTAGTATTTTGGCTTCTTTCAGCCCAAAGTTACATTTTGAAGGTTTTAGAGTTAAGCCCGCTTCTCTTAAACGGTGAAAGACTTTCTGTAGTCTACTCAAGTGTTCTTCAAAAGTTTTGCTAATTACTATAACATCGTCTAAATATATAACAACCTCTTTCCATTTTAGTTTCTTAAATACAGTGTCAATCAACCTTTGAAACGTACTAGGAGCCCCACATAACCCAAAACTAAGGGTATTAAACTCATACACCCCATCATTAACTATAAAAGCAGACTTATGTTTATCGCTCTCTTTTATTGGACATTGCCAATAACCTGAATTTAAATCTAAAGTACTGAAATATCTATTACCGCTTAACGCACTCAATATATCATCTATTAGAGGTAGAGGGTAAGAAGATTTCCTAGTTACTGAATTTAGTTTTCTGTAATCTACACAAAATCGGAACGTCCCATCAGGTTTTTTAACAAGAACTACAGGCGAACTCCATTCGCTGTCGGATGGTCTTATTACATTTAACTTTAACATCTCTTCTATTTGCTCATTTATTATGTCTCTTTCTTTATGTGACACCCTATATGGTCTTAACCGTATTGGATTAGCATCCCCTGTATCGATTTCATGTTCCGCCATATGTGTTAATCCTAACTTACTATTTGACCATGCCATTAGGTCTTCATTTTCATGTAAGAGATCAAGTAATTTTTGTTTTTGATAATCACTAAGTGTATCATTTATGTTAAATTGATTTGTTTGTATATCAGCAAACAGTTGTGGAAAAGTCTCTCGTATTGTGTTATTTTCTACGTTTTTTACTATACTACTAAGTTCTAAATTTAAATATTTACTGTGTTTAATATAACCTAATACTGTGCCCTTAAATAATTTGACAGGTTCTCTGTTATAAGAAGATATGGTTAAAATACCCGTATGTAGTAATTCAAAGTTATCTGCTAATTCTAACTTATTATTATTAAGCATGCTACCTCTAGGCATAAAAATACTGTACAACTCCTCCTTATCGTCTAAAAAGCTACTACTTAATTCAATTTTATATTTATTTATACTATTTGGCTTAAATATACAGCACGTGTCAATTTTCATTAGCCATAGGCGATTAATTCATGCAATATGTGACAACATGGCACCCCCTACTTTTCTCTTCAATGCGAGCGCGACCGATGATACAAGATACAGATACAAGCTCAAGTTAGCAGTAGCTGTTGGACTATTGACTTGGATGTATGTACTGCGCTTAGAAATAATATTTACGCCTTGCAAGGATTTTTCTTTTTCCTTTCAGTAAATGCAGGGAATTATTAAGCATGACACAAACAAAAGCGTAATTCTAATAAAATTAAAAATAAGGTAAATAAAAAAGGATTCTGAAAATAATAATAAACAACTAGATCGCGCCGGCCATTTGATGATGACGGATTTTATTGCAGACTATATCTCGGAACGTGTTCGCTGCTCAACATTTAATGTAGAAGTGGCAAGATCGGGGAAAGTCGCTGTGATGTCGATTGTTGCCGAGAGACACACGTTGCCAAGTATTATTTGTATACGTATAAATCGCATGTAAACATTGAATCCCTATAGCTAATGAAAATAGACACATACGGTATAATCTTCTACCAATCTTATTTTTATTACCTCATTGGTTTCTACTAAGTCATCGGATGGTAAGATATCCCAATTTGAACTATTACTTTCTTGTTCTGTAATATTTGAATCGGCCAGTAATGCCGGATTACTAACGCTCGGAGCATTGATATGTTTATTGTAGTAGCAAATCGTAACTTGAATATGTGGAACGTCAAATATATAAAAAATCATATTCTTAACTATTTTCCAATCTAATTTATCTAAACCGCATCCTAGTTTAGGTAACGCTAGGCGATTTACTTTATGAGCTAACATGTGTTCTCTCATTTTAACTAAAGCACTAAACAGATTTTTTAAAGTAGCTTTATTGTAATATGATCTTTTTGTTATCAAGTAATAAATTAGTTTATTTTGTACGTTAAGAATTGCCAAATTTCCCACCGTTCTGTCTTGTTTTAACAATTTTTTGTGTTCATTTACGTATTTCTCTTTAAATTGTTTTGCTAACCCAGCATTCATTTTCATATCGGCTGACACACAATGAGCAAGAGAGAATGAACTATCAAGGTTGAATATGCTATCGTGCAGAAATGTGATATTACTGGGTTTTTTAACCTGTGCATTATTATGTGACTGTAAGAAATCAGAGAACGTTAAATCTTTTTCACCTATATTAATAATTTTGTTAGTTTTTGGGAATATAATTCTATTATCACTAAAATCTAATATCAGTTTATTGTTTTTAATGAAATTGTACCCCAAAATTAAATCTACGGGCAACTTGTTTACCATGAATGCATCGATATTAAAATTACAGCCTTGTATTTGAATATTAATATTTACTAATCCTAAAGTGTGTACTGCAATGTTTCCTACTGTTATTAGCATAGGCGATGATGCTTGTGTGGTTTTAATGTATTCCCTAAATTTAGTATCAACTAAATTGAAACATGCACCTGTATCAATTACGATATTTAGTGAGGTCTTATTTATATTACCGTTTACTGTAAGTATGCTGTTTTTATTAATGGAGGTCTTCCTATCTTTTTCTATAATAAGGGCAGGACTTAAGACCTCCTGTGATTCTGCCCTTGGTAGTTTAACGTAGAATGATGTGTCGGCCGAAACCCTCGTGTGTTGTAATTATTCGCACCTCTTGGGACATTTGTTTGAGGACCGGAATCTCGGGATTTTTGTTCTTTTAGAAAGCAATTGACGGCTGTGTGACCTCTTTTGCTACAATAAAAACAAATAGGACGACCGTCGGTTGTTCGTGCCTGTCTATTGAAAACCAAGCGGTTATTGTCTGTATTATTTGTGAAACCGCGTCTTGAATTTTTAGGGTAATTATTAGATTGATTATTTGTGTTAATTTCTTGACGTAGTTCTTGTAGAACCATATTTTTTATATCCGCCGACATTGATTCTAACGATTTTTTATAGTCTAGAGTGTCTTGTACAGTTTGTTTATCTCCCAGTTCACGACATACCGGCCCTTGACGTTTTTCGAAGCCTTCCCCCCGTTCTGATTCTGAAATGGAGTCTATTAATTCCTCCAAATCTCGCAATGATTTTGCGCGACTTATCGTTATCATATGCCGGTAATACGGAATCAACCCAGCCATTACCCTGTGCATGATTTTCTCTTCTGGCATTGTGGGGTCGAATTCGTCGCACAATTCAATTATTTCATAAAAGTAGTCTCTGATATTTTGATTTATTAATTGTTTTTTTGAAGCTAATCTAAATTCTAAATCGTAATTATAACTGGGGCCTATAAATTTTATTTTAAATTCTTCAACTGTTTCGCTCCAGTCCGCACCCGGATTTCTTCTCGCGAATGATCTAAACCAGGACGCTGCACTTCCCTTTAAATAATTAGAGAAATAGCACAATTGAAGGTTGTCATCCCACGCATTAGCATTTGCTGCTATTTTATAATTATTGAGAAATGACACCGGATTGTCGATTTGTGGATCGAAAGTCTGTGGTTCAGTGAACCGTGGAACCAAGGGACTTTTATTGTCCCATATGGAAGAAATAGTGTAATTTTGTGTTGTTCGTTGGTTATTTTCAACAGGGTTTAAATTAAGTGATACCCTCTTTTTAGTTGGGATAGGCGCTTTATAATTATTGTTTTGTGGGGGTGGAATAAAAATTTTTCCAGGATTTCTTGAAATAGAAAACTTGTTTGATGCATTTGCATCTGTATCAAAGGGAATTTCTATGGGTAAAATTCCCTAGTTCGAATTTGATTTTCCAGTTTCCTCTTGGGGGTATATGTGGGGCACATTTATTGAATCGTAATAATTAGCTCCTGTGGAAACTCGTGGGTGTTTAAAAATTGTGCTAGTGGTTGTAGTTGATTGCGTAGTTACGTGGGAAACTATCGGCACCTTTGGTATGGCGCCTAAAGAAAGAGAAGTTGTTGGTACTTTTGCCATAGGGCCTAACGAAAGAGGGGTTGAAGTTAATGTAATATTTGGTGATTTATTCAACGAAACAGGGGCGTGCATATTATCAGATAAGATGTTTTCTTCTGATCTACTTCTTCGCGGCGGTGTTCGCGGCATTTTATCAGAGCGACTGAAAGCACTCTCATCTATAGTGAATTCTAAATCGTATTCGTCTTTATTTTTCCCTGATCTTAAGTTGTATCGTATATTCCCTTTATTAAACATTTTATTCAATAAGTACAGCAAATTTTTAATTGAGGTACCATATTTACACAAAAAAAAAAATCTTAATTATAAATAAAACTATTATAGATAATATAAAATACTGATAATAATTACTGTATTTTCTTAATTTGTTTAATAAAATAGGTATCAACCAATTAAACAATCCTGTTATTTTTACCTGGGAGCTACAATAACATAAATTATAATATTATCTTCAAGCACGCCAACATTTGTTACATATAATAGTAACTACTAAAACATGTATAATGTTTGATATTCTAAAAAAAAACGCATCGGCACTTTATCAACTTAAAAATCGCATTACGAAATCGGTATTTCACGTTTTGAAAATTAATTTCACGTTTTTCTTAAAAAAAAAATCGAATGGCTACCTAGACCACAATGTTACATATAGTCTTTAGTCCTAAAATACATTTATTCAGTATTCTAAAAACCGCCTTGGCGCTCTAACAATATATTATTTATTTATTTATTTATTTTTACATCGAAACCACAATGTAGCATATATTTTTTTTGTTTTAAATCGAATCGGCGGCCTCCACCACAATGTCACGGCTCCTTTAGCGTTACGGTCGCAAATGGAGTGTGTGAAGTTAGCCCCCCTTTTTTCGAATATCGGAAATCTGACGGTTGTTCCAGGTTGTTCTAGGTTTGTTCTAAATTGTTCCAAAGTATTTCAAAAAAAAAGTCAAAATTGGCCGAGATAATTGAAAAAAACGACTTTTTCACCCAGCCCCCCTTTTTTCGAAAATTGAAATTCTGAAGGTTGTTCCAGGTTGTTCTAGTTGTTCTAAACATTGTTCCAAAGAATCTCGAAAAAAAGATCAAAATTGGCCGAGATAATCGGAAAAAACGAGTTTTTGCCAGCCCCCCTTTTCTTGAAAATTGTAATTCTGATGATTGTTCTAGGTTGCTCTAGGTTTGTTCTAAATTGTTCCAAAGTATTTCATAGAAAAAATCAAAATCAGACGAGAAAATGCGCAAAAACCAAAGCCAAAAGTATGAAGTCGGACCCAGTTTTGCAAAAATTAAAATTTTGACGGTTGTTCTAGGTTGTTCTAGGTTTGTTCTAAACATTGTTCGAATACGTCAAAACCGTATCTCTTATATATCAAAAGATATGGCAAAAAAACCAAATCCAAAAGTGTGAAGTTAGCCCCCCTTTTATCGAAAATCTAACTTCTGACGGTTGTTCCAGGTTGCTCTAAGGGTGTTCTCAATTGTTCCAAAGTATTTCAAAAAATAAATCATAATTGGCCGAAAAAACGGCAAAAAACTTTTTTTTTCTGGCGGCCCATTTTTCGAAAATCGAAATTCTGACGGTTGTTCTGGGTTGTTCTAAGTTTGTTTTAAATTGTTCCAAAGGATTTCAAAGAAAAAATCATAATTGGCCGAGATAATAGAAAAAAACCATTTTCCCACGGACCCCCTTTTTGCGAAAATTCAAATTCTGAGGGTTGTTCCAGGTTGTTCTAGATTTGTTCTAAACATTATTCTTATACATCAGAACCGTATCTCTTATATTTCAAAAGATATTGCAAAAAAACGTTTTTAAAAAAAGTGTGAAGTTAGCCCCCCTTTTTTCGAAAATCTAACTTCTGACGGTTGTTCCAGGTTGCTCTAGGTGTGTTCTCAATTGTTCCAAAGTATTTCAAAAAATAAATCATAATTGGCCGAAAAAACGGCAAAAAACTTTTTTTTTCTGGCGGCCCATTTTTCGAAAATCGAAATTCTGACGGTTGTTCTGGGTTGTTCTAAGTTTGTTTTAAATTGTTCCAAAGGATCTCAAAGAAAAAATCATAATTGGCCGAGATAATAGAAAAAAACGATTTTCCCACGGACCCCCTTTTTGCGAAAATTCAAATTCTGAGGGTTGTTCCAGGTTGTTCTAGATTTGTTCTAAACATTATTCTTATACATCAGAACCGTATCTCTTATATTTCAAAAGATATTGCAAAAAAACGTTTTTAAAAAAAGTGTGAAGTTAGCCCCCCTTTTTTCGAAAATCTAACTTCTGACGGTTGTTCCAGGTTGCTCTAGGTGTGTTCTCAATTGTTCCAAAGTATTTCAAAAAATAAATCATAATTGGCCGAAAAAACGGCAAAAAACTTTTTTTTTCTGGCGGCCCATTTTTCGAAAATCGAAATTCTGACGGTTGTTCTGGGTTGTTCTAAGTTTGTTTTAAATTGTTCCAAAGGATCTCAAAGAAAGAATCATAATTGGCCGAGATAATAGAAAAAAACGATTTTCCCACGGACCCCCTTTTTGCGAAAATTCAAATTCTGAGGGTTGTTCCAGGTTGTTCTAGATTTGTTCTAAACATTATTCTTATACATCAGAACCGTATCTCTTATATTTCAAAAGATATTGCAAAAAAACGTTTTTAAAAATGTGTGAAGTTAGCCCCCCTTTTTTCGAAAATCTAACTTCTGACGGTTGTTCCAGGTTGCTCTAGGTGTGTTCTCAATTGTTCCAAAGTATTTCAAAAAATAAATCATAATTGTCCGAAAAAACGGCAAAAACCTTTTTTTTTCTGGCGGCCCTTTTTTCGAAAATCGAAATTCTGACAGTTGTTCTAGGTTGTTCTAAGTTCGTTTAAAATTGTTCCAAAGGATTTCAAAGAAAAATCATAATTGGCCGAGATAATAGAAAAAAATGATTTTCCCACGGACCCCCTCTTTGCGAAAATTGAAATTCTGAGGGTTGTTCCAGGTTGTTCTAGATTTGTTCTAAACATTATTCTTATACATCAGAACCGTATCTCTTATATTTCAAAAGATATTGCAAAAAACTTTTTTCAAAAAGTGTGAAGTTATCCCCCCTTTTTTCGAAAATCTAACTTCTGACGGTTTTTCCAGGTTGCTCTAAGTGTGTTCTCAATTGTTCCAAAGTATTTCAAAAAATAAATTATAATTGGCGGAGATAATAGGAAAAAACGATTTTACAATGGGCGGAATGCACTTTCCGAACATTACTGTGTTGAAGGAAGTTTTTGTATGATGCAGTTCTAAGAAATAAACATCTAATATAGCAATAAATATATATTTTCGCAAGAAATATAATGTTCATTTATTACAAAAAGATATTGTTACCAAATGCTGATGAACTATTTCAAAGAAAAAATCAAAACCGGTTATGAAAAAACGATATTTTTCCCCAGTCCCTATTTCTTAAAAATCGAAATTCTTACAGTTTCAAAGTATTTCAAAAAAAAAAAAGCGCTGGATATGGGTACCCAACTAAAATCAAACAAAATGGGGAAGTCTATCAGGCTCCCTTTGTTATTTTATTTTGTCTAGTAATAATAAAAATAAAATACTGATTTTGAAGTTTGAAAATTTTAATTATAGTAAACCACTACAACGTTATTTTGTCTAGCCGTGGTCTGGCCACTTTTTTTCATGGTTTTTGCTCCGGGAATGCAAGCACGTGTAGACATTCCTATCAAGTATGCTTATTTTTTGTAGCCCCTCTTCGTAAACATGTTGAAATATGCTGTCTAATTTTCTCACTAAAACGATTCAAAGGCTACTATTACTTTATTTGGAAAAAATATTATATAGGTACCTATTTAGATAATATAAGATAGTATATCCGTCAAAGAGTAGCCGATTTGGGAAAGGCTGTTTTACAATACCAAATTGATAAAAAAATATATTATTTATGTCAATGTTATCAAATAATATAATAATATCAATAAATAAATTTTACAGAAAAAATATATATTTTAGATTTTAGGGATAAACTAAAGCATGAACTCTAATAAAAATAAACAAAGAAACATCAACCTAGCAGCTCATGAGAAAAACACTAATCTTTTTATGAGCAAGGTATAATCATTCTCAATATGTTTATGAGGTAGTTTTTAATCTACATTAATAATGTAACTAACGTCACTGTTCTAATATTATTTTATGTTAGGAGCATCAGCATTTAGTAACAATATTGTTTTCAAACAAATGAATTATATTACTTGGGAAAATATATGTATATTTACTGCTTCTGCTTTATTCTGAATCACAAATGAGTATTATTATTCATTTTAAAATATAGATAATAGCTAAAATCGATTTACCTATTATCTTGGGCAATTTCGATTTTTTCTTTGTAATCCTTTGGAACAATTTAGAACAACCTAGAACAACCGTCAAAATTTCGATTTTCGAAAAAAGGGGCGCCAGAAAAAAATTGTTTTTTGCCGTTTTTTCGGCCAATTATGATTTATTTTTTGAAATACTTTGGAACAATTGAGAACACACCTAGAGTAACCTGGAACAACCGTCAGAAGTTAGATTTTCGAAAAAAGGGGGGCTAACTTCACACTTTTTTAAAAACGTTTTTTTGCAATATCTTTTGAAATATAAGAGATACGGTTCTGATGTATAAGAATAATGTTTAGAACAAATCTAGAACAACCTGGAACAACCCTCAGAATTTGAATTTTCGCAAAAAGGGGGTCCGTGGGAAAATCGTTTTTTTCTATTATCTCGGCCAATTATGATTTTTTCTTTGAGATCCTTTGGAACAATTTAAAACAAACTTAGAACAACCCAGAACAACCGTCAGAATTTCGATTTTCGAAAAATGGGCCGCCAGAAAAAAAAAGTTTTTTGCCGTTTTTTCGGCCAATTATGATTTATTTTTTGAAATACTTTGGAACAATTGAGAACACACCTAGAGTAACCTGGAACAACCGTCAGAAGTTAGATTTTCGAAAAAAGGGGGGCTAACTTCACACTTTTTTAAAAACGTTTTTTTGCAATATCTTTTGAAATATAAGAGATACGGTTCTGATGTATAAGAATAATGTTTAGAACAAATCTAGAACAACCTGGAACAACCCTCATAATTTGAATTTTCGCAAAAAGGGGGTCCGTGGGAAAATCGTTTTTTTCTATTATCTCGGCCAATTATGATTTTTTCTTTGAGATCCTTTGGAACAATTTAAAACAAACTTAGAACAACCCAGAACAACCGTCAGAATTTCGATTTTCGAAAAATGGGCCGCCAGAAAAAAAAAGTTTTTTGCCGTTTTTTCGGCCAATTATGATTTATTTTTTGAAATACTTTGGAACAATTGAGAACACACCTAGAGCAACCTGGAACAACCGTCAGAAGTTAGATTTTCGAAAAAAGGGGGGCTAACTTCACACTTTTTTTAAAAACGTTTTTTTGCAATATCTTTTGAAATATAAGAGATACGGTTCTGATGTATAAGAATAATGTTTAGAACAAATCTAGAACAACCAGGAACAACCCTCAGAATTTGAATTTTCGCAAAAAGGGGGTCCGTGGGAAAATCGTTTTTTTCTATTATCTCGGCCAATTATGATTTTTTCTTTGAGATCCTTTGGAACAATTTAAAACAAACTTAGAACAACCCAGAACAACCGTCAGAATTTCGATTTTCGAAAAATGGGCCGCCAGAAAAAAAAAGTTTTTTGCCGTTTTTTCGGCCAATTATGATTTATTTTTTGAAATACTTTGGAACAATTGAGAACACACCTAGAGCAACCTGGAACAACCGTCAGAAGTTAGATTTTCGAAAAAAGGGGGGCTAACTTCACACTTTTTTTAAAAACGTTTTTTTGCAATATCTTTTGAAATATAAGAGATACGGTTCTGATGTATAAGAATAATGTTTAGAACAAATCTAGAAGAACCAGGAACAACCCTCAGAATTTGAATTTTCGCAAAAAGGGGGTCCGTGGGAAAATCGTTTTTTTCTATTATCTCGGCCAATTATGATTTTTTCTTTGAGATCCTTTGGAACAATTTAAAACAAACTTAGAACAACCCAGAACAACCGTCAGAATTTCGATTTTCGAAAAATGGGCCGCCAGAAAAAAAAAGTTTTTTGCCGTTTTTTCGGCCAATTATGATTTATTTTTTGAAATACTTTGGAACAATTGAGAACACACCTAGAGCAACCTGGAACAACCGTCAGAAGTTAGATTAGAAAGGGGGGCTAACTTCACACTTTTGGATTTGGTTTTTTTGCCATATCTTTTGATATATAAGAGATACGGTTTTGACGTATTGGAACAATGTTTAGAACAAACCTAGAACAACCTAGAACAACCGTCAAAATTTTAATTTTTGCAAAAACTGGGTCCGACTTCATACTTTTGGCTTTGGTTTTTTCCCATTTTCTCGTCTGATTTTGATTTTTTCTATGAAATACTTTGGAACAATTTAGAACAAACCTAGAGCAACCTAGAACAATCATCAGAATTACAATTTTCAAGAAAAGGGGGGCTGGCAAAAACTCGTTTTTTCCGATTATCTCGGCCAATTTTGATTTTTTTTTCGAGATTCTTTGGAACAATGTTTAGAACAACTAGAACAACCTGGAACAACCTTCAGAATTTCAATTTTCGAAAAAAGGGGGGCTGGGTGAAAAAGTCGTTTTTCTCAATTATCTCGGCCAATTTTGACTTTTTTTTTGAAATACTTTGGAACAATTTAGAACAAACCTAGAACAACCTGGAACAACCGTCAGATTTCCGATATTCGAAAAAAGGGGGGCTAACTTCACACACTCTCGCAAATGCCGCTAATCTCGTGACGAGGGGTTGCTCAGAGGCGAGCACTCGCTTATAATTATATAATAAATAGCAAAAGCAAAAGGTACCTACCTTTAATTCTCGGCTGGCGTGGCTTCTCTTACGGAGGCGAGGAGATTGAACTACTTAATAACTAGATAAAAAAATAAGGCGAAAGATCACAAGTGATCGTCCTATCGGAAGATCACTTATTAATTCCCTTTCTCTTCGGAATCTCTTTCTTTTATTACCTTGGTAACGCCGAGTCCGTCCTTACCTCGCTGAATCGCACATTCCTGTCCGTTCGATGGGTTCAACGGAAGTTGATCGAACGGACAGACAGGATGCTAAGTAAGTCCAGATTCAGGTTGCCGCGGCAATACTTCTAGTACTATACAGAGTGTTGATTCGCGACAATACTTTACTTACAGAAAGAGTATCTGCGCCAAAAATGTTGAAGCTTGATTTAATTTTGGAAGTTATAAAGCTTCAAAAATATTATTTAAAATTATGTAAATTTTCATTTATCATAAATTGGGGAATTTTGAAAAAGCGTTGTATTTTTCGAGTTATCGAAGCATTTGGTTGGTTAAAAATCAAAATAATAAGAAATTCACTTATATAATTATGGTTTCTAAGATGGAGATATACTCTGCCATCCCTTACACAGTTTTTATACTACAGGAAAGCTTTATAAATGGTAGAATGGTAAATCAACAAAACTACTTTGTAATGGTTTTAGAAAACCCACAATGACAGCCCTAACAAGCTATTTGTTAAATTATAGAAGTTCTATAATCAACTAAGAATAAATTTCATACATGTTGACAGAACATCATCGTAAAAGCAAAATTGTAATATTAACTATATAATAAAATTGTCGTATAATTTGTGCCCATTTTAGTCAGAAAATAGTTGTATTAAAATTGGATAGACCTTTATGAAGTCTAACTATAAAACCTTAACTCTTATACAAAAATGAGGTGTGGCCACCACACGACTTTCTTATACGTATGAGCGTTTCAAATTATAGAATTTTAAGAATTTCTTTTACAAAAATTATTTAAAATCCTATTCTAAGTACTTCTATTCTCTTAATAAATCTCTATAGAATACATACTTTGCAAGATATTATCAAAAAAGTGCTCCTCGCAAAGAGTAAAAGTGCTACTTCCGGTCCGAATTTTGAAATTTCATATATACAAAAAATATTGCAAATCCAGTTTTAAATACTTTTGTACTCTTGATAAATTTATATAGAATGCATAACTTACGACATATTTGCAAAAAATCGCTATTCGATAAGAGTAAAAGTGGTACTTCCGGTCTGAATCTTGAAACTTTTCTTATACAAAAGATATTGAAAATGATGTTTTAAATACTTTTATACCCGTAACGTACTTGTCTAAAAAGCATGACCTGCGAAATATTCGCAAAAAACTGATTTTCGATAAGAGTAAAACACCTATTTCCGGTAGGAATTTCGGAAAACTTTTTAGATAAAATTATTCTCAATTTTAATTTTAAGTATATATGAATTCTTTATAAATTTGTTTAAACTTAGTAGTTGACGAAATATTGGCAAAATTTGATTTTTTCGCTGAAGTAAACTGCTACTTTCGGTCTACTGATTTTACTGAAAAACTAATCAGATCTCAAGAGGGAGATTGTACACGTAAATACAAAATTTGGAATTGATATGTACAGCGGTTTGACCGCTATCGTGGTCACACACACACACAGGGACAGACAGACACACACAGACACACAGACATTTTTTAAAAATCACTGTTTCGGTATCAGGAGAGTTCAAAACGTGGACATCTGCAAAAATCTCGAGGTCGAAAATTTTCATCATCACAATACTTCGTTATACTACGTATAAGAAAGTAAAAGCCGTATAATTGGTCTCAAAGTATATATAAAAGCAAATTTTATACTTGAGTACTCTATTACTTCTCGTTTTACTTTTATCGTATTTCAAAATTAATAATATCTTTAAATAATCAATATTTTATACTATCACATATATGTATCTACATAATACAACAAAAAGAAGAACTGAAAGAAGAATAACAGAGGAAGAAGAACGTACAGTCATGTTGATTTTAGGTGACAGAAAGTCTTAAGAGAAATGCAGGAGTCAAAAAGGAATAAACAAAATGCGGAAGCTATGACAATAAAAACTAGAATACGCAAACTGTCAATAAGTATCAATTTTGATTCAATACGAGGTTTTGATAAAATGCTTTTTGTGTTCTTTAAACAATCTGCATCTCATTTTGCAATATTCTTAAAAAAATGACCACCACACAACTTTCTTATACGTATGTGCCTTTCAAGTACAATACAGAAGTTGTTCTAAATTAAAAATCTCCTTGAAAAAATAAACCTGTGACTAAGGGTCGAATTTTGAAAATTCTGTAGTAAAAAGTTATTCAAAATCCTATTTTAAGTACTTCTAGTCTCAATAAATCTCTACAGAGGCATACTTTGCGCGATATTTGGTAAAAAGTGTTACTCGATAAGAGTAAAAGTGTTACTACTGGTCCGAATTTTGAAATTTCTTTTATACAAAAATTATTTCAAATTTAGCTCTAAATACCTTTGTACTCTTGATAAATTTATATAGAATGCATAATTTGCAAAATCGCTATTCAATAAAAGTGTTACCTTCCGGTCGGAATTTCGAAGAAAATTTTTTTACAAAAGTATTTAAAATCAAGTTTTAAATGCTTTTACACTCATAATGTATTAGTCTAGAAAACATGCTTGCGAAATATTCAAAACTGATGTGCTTTACATTGTAAAAGACCCATTTCCGGTAGAAATTTCGAAAAACTTTTTTAATAACATTTTTCTCAAATTCACTTTTCATTTATATTCTTTATAAATTTGTGTAAACTTAGTTGTTGACAAAAATATTGGTAAAATTCGAGTTTTTCACAGAAGTCTCCTTCTGATCTACCGATTTTACTGAAAATCTAATCAGATCCCAAGAGGGAGATTACACTCGTAAATATAAAATTGAAATTGATAGCTACAGTCGTTTGACTGCTATCGTGGTCATACACAGAGAGAGAGAAAAAGAGGGGGGGGAGAAGAGGGAGAGAGTGAGAGAGAGAGGGGGAAGAGAGAGAGAAAGAGATACAAAAATCTCGAGTTCGAACATTTTCATCATATTATATTACGTATAAGAAAGTGAAAGTTGTGACGGTAACATTATTAGAAGAGGCGATTCAAACTCGAAGACATTGATTTACCACTAATATTCTACAGATTCACTTAACTAAGTCTAAAATATGCGCTTAATTTTGTAATTATATTTTTGTATATACTTTTTAAAAATGCATTATTAATCACTTCCGAAAGCTGTAACAGGTTACCATTGATATCTATATTTGTTTCGCTCGTTATTAATGCAAAGCAGCACTAAAGACCAAGTTTATTTAACCTGTGTGCGTTTAGTATGGTTTAAAACTATAAACAGCACTTATCTGTCATTAGTAATGTGGTGTGAAGGTTACATCTTTCAGTTATGAATTTTATGCTTTCTTTACTTTTAACTAAATAAGCAACATAAACTAGTATATTACATATTTAAGAATCGAAAGCATTTCTTTATTACTCGTTTTTTATAAGTATGTAAAAATCACGTTTGTGTAGGCTTCTCAACACGTATACATACATATTGTATATATACGATGTTTATTTTATTTTACATTGTTTACATATGCTAATAGAGTAGTAATTTATTTTTGAAATAATTAGTGTACTGAGAAATCAATGAACTTTAATGGATTTTAATTGAAATTAGATAGAAAAGCGCATTTATTTAACAAAAGTTTAAAGCATACCAGCAAATCCACGGCACTATCCTGTAGAACACCCCTACCCAAAAGCAACTGGCCCGAGCAGAATGTATCTATTTCACCATACTGTTTCCTATGTTTGAGATAACTACTAAACCACTCCAAAACATCGCTCCTAATACCATATGTAAACAAGTTACCAAGAAAGATGTCATAGTCAACATGACGTATTGCCTTTGAGAGATCTAGAAATACATCCTAGCATTCGTCCTTCGTGTCGATCACCTCATAGACACCAATCTCAAGAATTTAACGTGGTCGATCTCCCTTTGCGAAATCCAAACTGCTTGTTATTGAAAATATCATTTTTATCAAAAAAATAATTGATCTATCGCTTTCTCAAGAAGATAGTTTTTAAATCCCCATATTTGAATTAGAACGACCTTTATGCAGAAGCTGTCTAACTATCTGAAAAGCTTCAGGATATATTCCACTTACTACCGAATTATTTACGATGCATGCCAATTGTAATGCCAATTTATCTATACATTGTTTCAGCGCATGCACACTAATGTTATCAAGCTCCAACTAGTAAGTGGTTTTCTCACCGTGTACGACATTCCCTACCACACATTCACAGGTTAAAAATAATAATAAGAATCAATGTATTTGTTTCTTCGCTGTACCCTTGCGACTGATTTTCGTAAAGTGCAAAACTGCTAACTACGTCATTAAAATAAGCATTTAAAGTAGATACAATAACTAATTTTACGACCTTTTCTATTTCTATTGTTACTGGTGCAATTTCGAATAATCGACCATGCAGCCCTAGATTCATTTTTCCATTTTTCGAATATACGACTATAGTGTAAAATTTTCCCATTTTAGTGTGTATTTTTGTTTGAATTTTTTATTATAGTTTAAAGTATCTCTACTGCCGTTTAAGTTAAATTTAAAAATTCTTTAATCCTTTTTGCTTATATTCTAATTCCTACTGTTATTCAACTGTTGCTGTTTCATCGATTGCTACTAGCTACTGGTTTGTTTAGTAAAGAAAAAGCTATGTCGTAATTTACTATATGGGCAATAGATGATGAATCGAATGGCTTAAGGATGGTATTATACTAAAAGCTGAAAGTGTTTAACAAAGAAATGTGTAGAAAAAAGAAATCAATGGTTTGACAAAGCATGTATGTATGTATGTATGTATGTATGTCATTTATTTGTTCAATTTTACATAGTATAGAACACGTCAAAAAGGAAAATAGGAAATACACATTGTAATATATAAATATACAATACTATCAAGTAAAAACAGTTACATTTAGTTAAAAAGGAAATCTTTACAATCAAAGAAATCCTACAAACTGTAAAATGAATGTCTATAAAGATGGCGCTCAAGAGCGCTCTTAAATTTAATGTCACTTAGGTGACGCAATTCAGGCGGGGTGAAGTTATATATTTTTATTATTTGATCCACTGCATTTTTCTGTATTTTCGAAAGTTTAGTTTGTGGTGCTTTTAGGTAAATATTCTTCCTACCTCTCGTATCATATTGATGTGTAAGTATGTGCTTTTTTAGGAATCGATCACCAGATCGATTCCTAAAAAAGCACATACTTACACATCGAGGAAACAAAGCGCACTCAAGCACGTATAATCCAGTAAGTGTGTGGATCTTGTTTCTAATAAATAAGTTCTTGCACGAGTCCTTACACCCCAAACTAAAAACACTGCGTATGCATCGCGTCTTTAGAACAAAAAGTCTTTCAATATCCACGCCACTACCTCAGAAAACTATACCGTATCTTAACCGGGATTCCACATACACCCGATATACAGTATACCCGCTTCCAAGTTCACTGAAGTTGCAATAGTTCTAAGCGCATAGCTAAAAGGAGACAATTTCTTCACTACGTGTCACACATGGTCTTTCCACGATAGTTGTGAATCCACTTCCAACCCAAGGAATGTTGCCGTTGAAGATGACTCAAGTATATCATTCTTGTAATTAATATCGAGAGTTTCTTGCCGTATCGTTGTAAAGTGGACTATATTCGTTTTGCTTTTTAAGCTATTTCTTTCCAACCACTCTTCAGCTGTATTCAGAGCCCTAGCAACATCCTCCTTCAATTCATCAACATTAGGTGATCTCAGAGCCAGAGACACATCATCAGCAAACATCGCGATGATGTGACTCAGTACTAAATAAAAAGAAAGATATGCCAGAATGAAATGGTTAGAAACTGGTCGAAAAGAAGACTATGAAGATTACAAAAAAAAAATGCGAAAAGAAAGTAAGAAACTAAATAAATGGAAAAGAGAAGAGTGGGTTAGCAAAACGATGGAAGACATAGGGCGGATAATAAGTTATACTAAAGGTAAGAAAACGAAATGCAAAGACTGTGGCAGCATACATTGAGAATAAGGAACGAGAGAAACACTTCAGGACTTTGTTAAAGTAAGAGTATGAAGGGAAAGTATACAGCATGTGTCAAATTTCATTAGCCATAGGCGATCAATTCATGCAATACGTGACAACCTGGCACCCCCACTTTCCTCTCCAGTGCCAGCGCGGCCGATACATGCTCGAAAATACAAGTTAGCAGTAACTATTGGACCACTGACTTGGGTGTTTGTAATGCGTTCAGAAATAATATTTACGAGTTGCAAGGATTTGTTTTTCTTTTTCCTTTCAGTAAATGCAGAGAATTAATAAGCTGCGTTCACGCTGCATGACACAAACAAAAGCGTAATTGTAATAAAATTAAAAAATAACCCTAATAAGGTAAATAAAAAAGGATTCTGAAAATAATAATATACTACTAGATTAGGAGATCGCCGCGGCCATTTGATGTTTCCCGTTCCAGTAATAAGACGGCTTTTATTGCAGACTAGATCGCAACGTGTTCGCAGTTAAACATTGAATGTAAAATCTGGTGGGGAGAAGTGGGAAGATCGGAGAAAATCGTTGTGATGTCGATTGTTGCCGGGATTGGTGATGGACAGTAGGGGTGCCACGTTGCCACGTGTTACTTGTATACGTATAAATCGCACGTAAACATTGAATCCCTATGCTAATGATATTTGACACATGCGGTATATAGCATATTATTTATGAAACAGAACAAGACTTCAGATCGACAAGAGAGAAGTCATTGTCAACATAAAAAGAACAGAGCGTCGGATTCTAATAATATTAGTGGGGAAATGATAAAGAAAGAGTTGAATTAAAAAATTGAAAATGTGAGTTAATTGAGCAAATATGAGAACAAGAAAGAATGCCCAAAGAATGGAACCTTGTGCCAATACTGAAAAAAATAAATCGAATGAGATGCTTCAACTACAGGTGAGTCATGCTGCTTCATGCTACATAAAGTTGTGACAACACTGATTTATAAAAAAATAAAAATATACACAGAAGGTGCAATTGAAGATTATCGGTACGGATTAAGACAAGGTAGATCTACAAAAGATTTGCACAATAAATCAGAATATTGAAAAAGCACATGAAAATAATACAGAATTGCATATCATATGATCAAAAGGAATAAGGGCTGCCAAGAATAATATTGTTCTAACTCCGTTCTTTCGAAATTGGGGCTTTGGTGACATTCATGTGTTCTAATTCATTATACGTGTTGATTTACTAATACTGAGAATAACATTATCCTAAATACTCTAAATTTAATATATTTACATTGTTCTAACTGCCGTCTGCGGTAATAACGTCTTTATTTACAGTTATGGTAATGACAGCATAGTATAACAGACTATAACACAATTAATTTAATGAAAACCGAAGAAATAAACCCAAAGAATAGCAGTAACTAACACAACCTTGAATCTCAGGGCGAGTTCCAGAAATTGTTCTCTACTCTAACTGACCCCGCGATATTAATACATAGTTTAGAGTTACTAACTGCCTAAGCTACCTAAACACTAATGTAACACAGAAATATATTCAGCTGCTCATATTATGTACGCTCAGCCATTTAAAAAATACATACACCTCCGCACACTCAAAACTGGTTTTGAAAAATATGTCCCTTACACTAGATCTAAAGGCGACAACACCCAGTCCTTTCAGATTTGCATCCAAATTATTGTAACTACGGTAAATGTTATAAGAAAATGAACGTTTAAAATTTGAAGTTCTAAACAGAGGTGGTGATTTCAAGCCTCTAAACCTCGTAGTGACACTGGTGGTGACTTATGCAACATTATTTTATGGAAAAGGGTTAACATTTTCAACATGAGGAATAAGCCCCCATGTTCAACCAGCCAACGTCACTTAATTTATGAGAAATATGTTCGTATTTCCTAACCCCAAATATACAGGGTGAGTCAACTACGCGGGTAAGGCCGATTGTGCCTTTACGAGTAAAGATATTTCGAAGCGGTTTTTTTCTTGTGGTAGCTGTTCATTAGGGGCACATTTTAAAAATATTTTGTATTATACAGAGTGTTCTATAACTTGGTGGCTAACCATTGTTACAGTTTTTTAAATAGAACACCCTATATATTATTGCATTTTTGAATTCCCCGTATAATTTTTAGTCAAAAAGTTATAAGATAGTATAGGCCTAAAGTGTAAAGTTTTTGACTTATTCCCATTTTTCTGAAAATTTCAATGTTTGTATAAAATTATATTTCTCGAAAACGACGTATTAGATGGACAAATTTTTTTGCAGTATTGTTTATAATAAAAGGTTCTAATAGAAGCATGTTTCATTTTTTTACAGTTACTAACTGCATGTGCAGGAAACTGGATTAAAATTAGATGACACGTTTTTGTATAAAAGTCATTTTTTTTTAATGGAACACCCTGTATATCAGTTCATTTTTGAATTGTTTATTAAATTTCGTGTCAGAAACATGTAAGACGTTAATACAGTAAAAATGACTATTACAGAGTTATTGTAGTTTTTTGATATGCTTTTGTTAGTTTTTGCAAAAAAGTCAATTTTTTCAAATAGAACATCCTGTATATTATTTCATTTTTGAATTTCTTATTAAATTTCACATCAAAAACATGTAAGACGTTAATACTATAAACGTGACTATTACTGAGCTATTGTCTCTTTTTGATACAATTTTGTCAGTACTACACTATATTAATTAAAACCTCAAAACTGACAAAATTATATCAAAAAAATGAGGTGTGGCCACCACACGACTTTCTTATACGTATGAGCGTTTCAAACTATACAATTTTAAGAATTTTTTCATACAAAAATCATTCAAAATCCTATTCTAAGTACTTTCATTCTCTTAATAAATCGCTATAGAATGCACACTTTGCAAGATATTCGAAAAAAAGTGCTACTCGCTAAGAGTAAAAGTGCTACTTCTGGTCCGAATTTTGAAATTTCATGTATACAAAAAATATTGCAAATCCAACTCTAAATACTTTTGTACTCTTAATAAATATATATAGAATGCATAATTTACGACATATTTGCAAAAAATCGCTATTCGGTAAGAGTAAAAGTGGTACTTCCGGTCCGAATTTTGAAATTTTTTTTATTCAAAAGATATTTAGAATTATCATTTAAACACTTTTATACTCGTAATGTACCTGCCTAGAAAACATGACTTGCCAGATATTCGCAAAAAACTGATTTTCGATAAGAGTAAAAGACCTACTTCCGGTAGGAATTTCAAAAAACTTTTTTAAGACAATTTGCCTCAAATTTAATTTTGAGTACATTTCAATTCTTTATAAATTTGTTTAAACTTAGTAATTGACGAAATATTTGTAAAATTCGATTTTTTCACTGAAGTAAACTGCTACTTCCGGTCTGCCGATTTTACTGAAAAACTAATCAGATCTCAAGAGGGAGATTATACACTTAAATACAAAATTTGGAATTGATATCTACAGCGGTTTGACCGCTATCGTGGTCACACACAGACACACAGACACACAGACAGACAGACAGACAGACAGACAGACATACAGACATTTTTTAAAAACCACTTTTTCGGTATCAGGGGACTTCAAAACGTGGACATCTGCAAAAATCTCGAGATCGAAAATTTTCATCATCACAATACTTCTTTATACTACGTATAAGAAAGTAAAAAATGAGGTGTGGCCACCACACGACTTTCTTATACGTTTGAGCGTTTCAAACTATACAATTTTACGAATTTTTTATACAAAACTTATTCAAAATCCTATTCTAAGTACTTTCATTCTCTTAATAAATCGCTATAGAATGCATACTTTGCAAGATATTCAAAAAAAAGTGCTACTCGCTAAGAGTAAAAGTGCCACTTCCGGTCCGAATTTTGAAATTTCATATATACAAAAAATATTGCAAATTCAACTCTAAATACTTTTGTACTCTTAATAAATATATTTAGAATGCATAATTTACGACATATCTGCAAAACATCGCTATTCGGTAAGAGTAAAAGTGGTACTTCCGGTCCGAATTTTGAAATTTTTTTTACACAAAAGATATTTAAAATTATAATTTAAATACTTTTATACTCGGAATGTACCAGCCTAGAAAGCATGACTTGCGAGATATTCGCAAAAAACTGATGTTCGATAAGAGTAAAAGACCTACTTCCGGTTGGAATTTCGAAAAACCTTTTTAAGATAATTTGTGTCAAATTTAATTTTGAGTACATTTCAATTCTTTATAAATTTGTTTAAACTTAGTAATTGACGAAATATTGGCAAAATTCGAATTTTTCACTGAAGTAAACTGCTACTTCCGGTCTACCGATTTTACTGAAAAACTAATCAGATCTCAAGAGGGAGATTATACACGTAAATACAAAATTTGGAAGTGATATCTCCAGCGGTTTGACCGCTATCGTGGTCACACACAGACACACAGACACACAGACACACAGACAGACAGACAGACAGACACACACACAGACATTTTTTAAAACCACTTTTTCGGTATCAGGGGACTTCAAAACGTGGACATCTGCAAAAATCTCGAGGTCGAAAATTTTCATCATCACAATACTTCCTTATACTACGTATAAGAAAGTAAAAGAGACAATAGCTCAGTAATAGTCACGTTTATAGTATTAACGTCTTACATGTTTTTGATGTGAAAATTAATAAGAAATTCAAAAATGAAATAATATACAGGGTGTTCCATTTGAAAAATTGACTTTTTTGCAAAAACTAACAAAAGCATATCAAAAAACGACAATAACTCTGTAATAGTCACTTTTACTGTATTAACGTCTTACATGTTTCTGACAGAAAATTTAATAAACAATTGAAAAATGAACTGATATACAGGGTGTTTCATTTAAAAAAATTGACTTTTATACAAAAACGTGTTATCTAATTTTAATCCAGTTTCCTGCACATGCAGTTAGTAACTCTAAAAAAATAAAACATGCTTCTATTAGGACCTCTTATTGTAAACAATACTGCAAAAAATTTTGTCCATCTAATACGTCATTTTCGAGAAATATAATTTTATACAAACATTGAAATTTTCAGAAAAATGGGAATAAGTCAAAAACTTTACACTTTAGGCCTATACTATCTTATAACTTTTTGACTAAAAATTATACAGGGAATTCAAAAATGCAATAATATAGAGCTCTTTGAAGATGGCGCCTTGTAATTAGTTTTTTTTTAATATCTCCCGAACGCTTCTATTTAGAAAAACAAAAACTGGTATGCTTATTTATCCTCCAGAGATGAATCGATTCCATCAATTGCGAATTTCTAGTACCGGTCATAGGCGTCCGTTTTGGGTAGGTAAACGGTTATTTTAACGCATAACTTTTTTGTCTTTAACTTTTAAGCATTTGTGACACTAGATTATTAAATTTTCAGGTATTCTAGTACTAAAAGGTACTCTTACTTTAAGTCGGTAGGATACACCGTTTTCAAGAAAAATCGATTTGAAAATTTTTCGTTTTTTCGTCATTTCAACTTCGCGAACTGACAACAATTTGACAATTAAAAACGTAGGTTTTATTTCTGTTGGCAGTTCAGAGCGAACTAGTGCAAAAAATAATAAATTGAATTTTAATGACGAAAAAACGAAAAATTTTCAAATCGATTTTTCTAGAAAACGGTGTATCCTACCGACTTAAAGTAAGAGAACCTTTTAGTACTAGAATATCTGAAAATTTAATAATCTAGTGTCACAAATGCTTAAAAGTTAAAGACAAAAAAGTTATGCGTTAAAATAACCGTTTACCTACCCAAAACGGACGCCTATGACCTTAGGAAGCATTTTCGGACTAGGGTGAATTGGGTTAAATTGTCTTAAAATTATCTGAGGAATCTCCGGTCTTCGTTTGTCAGGAGAGTTTCTGGACACCCTGTATATATACAAAATAAAAAGAGACATAATATATACAAGTAAAACTACATCAAAAATATAGACATGTCCACGTATGTGTAAAAGTAACAAAACAACAAAAAACACAAGCACTAAAAAACATTCTTGAGCCTCCTTCGCCACTCTGTCAGTCTCATCCTCCCCATCAATACCGTCTACATTGATTAAAAAGGAGGCATCATCCGCATACAGGAAAGTGCTGCCACAATCCACATTAATAGCATCAGAATGGAATGGTCGACCGTGTCAAAAGCCTATGATAGATCTGTGCAAAGCAACTTCATATTCTGCTTCGCGTCCATTGATCCGGCCACTTGATCCAGTAGGTCTAATAATGCTGTAGTTGTGGATCTCCCACGTCTATACCCATGTTGCTCGTTGGTAAACATGCCGACGTGTTCCAGATATTCTATAAGCCTGTCTCTACTTATTTTCTCGAAAATCTTTAATATCACTGGTAATATTGATATCGGCCTATAGTTCGGGCGTCATCGATACTTCCAGTCTTGTGTATTGGTACTACTTTAGCCTGTTTCAGTTCTTTAGGGAAGACACCGTGGAGAAGACAATTATTGAAGACATTCATAATCGGTTCTGCTATTATATGAATGACAGACGCTAGAGTCTTGGTATCGAGACCATAGATGTCCTTTGTCGATTTCATTTTCAGTCCCCGAAACGCACCAACAACCTCTTCCGGCGAAACTGGCATCATGAACATTGAATTGGTCGTCACATTGGCATGGTTCTTCAATAGCCTGGAAGGACTATTAATAGTAATATTATCAATTGGACGATGATAAATGGTGGAACAATATGTGAACTGTAACAGTAGCATAGCCTCACACAATTTGGTTTTAATATTAATAGACAGGAAAGCTCGATGCGGATAAAGTCTTTTTAAATTCATATATGCCGATTTAATATCATTTGTAACCTGCAAGCGAACCCTAAAGGAATTGTCTATCGATAATCCCAAATTCTTAGTGTCATCAACAATGGGCAACTCTACACCAGCAACTACCACTCTGAACACACTCCGCAGATCTGTACAGACCTTGGATTTCCCAAAAAGCAACACCTTAGATTTCACAGAATTAATCTGTAAATCAAAATTCACAGACACGTCATGAAGAGTGCTCAAATTGAGCCCTGCGGCTCTTCCGCAGCAATACCAAGCGGAGGCAATACCTCAGAATTTAATATTACACTTTGTTGTCTATTTGAGAGATAACTTTCAATTAACCTCACAGACGAACGGCACAGACCCAAATGACTCAAGAACGAGCACAAAGTGGCATGACAAATCGTGTCAAATGCCTTAGAATAATCCAGAAGCACCAAGGTAGTGATTAGACCCCTATCCGTAGCCCCAATAACATCATCTGTCACACCTATAGCAATGCAGTCTCGCAACTGTGTCCATTTAATAGTCGGTAATATGCTAATAGGTCTCAATTAATTGAAACTGGAAGGGATTGCGACCTTAGGAAGTGGCCTTACCGACGCATATTTCGATACTGCAGGTACGACAGATTTATCTATGCAAGAATTAACAATATGTGAGTTATAAAAGGCAAATTAAAATAAGGAACCTTATTAGATACTAACCTTAAAACTGCACTTACGTATTATTGTAGATTCTATGCTGACGTTTTTGATCAAAATTTAATCACTTTGGAATACGAAGACACTGTCCAGGACCACACAATTATGAACTTTGTAAGAAGATGATATTCTGGTTGAAAATGTGGTAATAGAAGAAGTGAATCTGGAACGACAAAATCTCGAAAATGACAATAATAATGAGTAAGACTTCTCAATAAATTATTCTGACATAAAAGTAGGTATTAATTTTAATATTTATAATGCATGGAAGAGAAAAAATTAACTAGAAAAAGAAAGCGAAACGTACAAATGTTGAAAAGTAATTTAAGAAAGAAAATGCGACAAAGGATAAATGCTTACATAGATAAAAACAGAAGATGCTGCTCGAATTTTTTTTATAAGGAATGTACCAAGTGTCCTTTTAAATGTTCTAATCACATTTCAAAAAAAGTTGAAAAACCATTCTTCATGAATTTTGTAGATTGAGCGATGATGAAAAATGTAATTTCTATAATAAAACAACCAGAAGGATTTCAAAGAAGAGGGAAGGAAGACCAGAATTAATCTCGGCCAAGAGGATGTAGTTTCAACTAAAATTTTTAGTTAATAATCAAGAAATTCGTGTTTGTCGACTACTACTTGTCAGTTTTGGCACTAAGCAGCAGAAGGATTTTCTACTTCCATTCAGAAAAGAAAAAAGGAAGTACAAATACACCTAAACGTGACCAAAGAGGGACAAACACTACAATTAAAATTTCTGAAAGTAGCAGATTATTAGTGAAGAAACATTTAAATTTCTTTCCACGACTTCGAGGTCATTATTGCAGAAAAAATACATAAAAGAATACTTTCAGTTTGGCCTCAATTTGGCAAACCTTTACGAGCTGTATCAGGAAGATTGCCAAACTAAAAACATTGAACCAATGAAGAATTTAACACAGAATTTTATAAACCCAAAAGAGATCAATGTGATTTGTGTTGTGAACATGAAAGCCAAAGAAAGCTGAATAAGTTGACCGAAGAATTAGATAAAAAATTTAAAGCTCATATTAAAGAAAAAGAACATACTACATGTCAGAAAAATATAGACAAAGCATCTGTAGATGAAACAATACCAACAATATTTTTTGATTAACAGAGAGTACTTAATATTGCTCAATCAAGTGGTTCAAAAGCATATTATCTACAAAAAGTGAACATATACAATCTAACTGCTTGTGATACGGCAAATAAACAAGGTTATTGCATTATCTGGAGTGAGAGGAAATCGGGAGCACTAGTAAAGACATTGCCACTAAACTAGTACAAATGTTCACCATACTTATTCAAAAAAAAACCTACAATTTTTAGGAGACTGCTGTGGTCTGATGCTTGTGTACCACAAAATCGTAATTCGCTCATGTCTACTGCTCCTATAGGTTTTCTATACCGTATGTGTCTATTTTCATTAGCTATAGGGATTCAATGTTTACATGCGATTTATACGTATACAAATAATACGTGGCAACGTCTGTCTCCCGGCAACAATCGACATCACAGCGACTTTCCCCGATCTTGCCACTTCTACATTAAATGTTCAGCTGCGAACACGTTCCGAGATATAGTCTGCAATAAAATCCGTCATCATCAAATGGCCGGCGCGATCTAGTTGTTTATTATTATTTTCAGAATCCTTTTTTATTTACCTTATTTTTAATTTTATTAGAATTACGCTTTTGTTTGTGTCATGCAGCGTGAACGCAGCTTAAGAATTCTCTGCATTTACTAAAAGGAAAAAGAAAAACAAATCCTTGTAACTCGTAAATACGTAAATATTTCTGAACGCATTACAAACATCCAACCCGCTGGTCGAAGAGTTACTGCTAACCACGGAGCATGCATCGGTCGCGCTGCATTGGAAAGGAAAGAAGGGGTATACTATGTTGCCACATACTGTATGGATTAATCGCCTATGGCTAATGAAAATTGACACGTGCTGTATAATAAAGCCCACAGTCTTTCTACTATTGAGCAGACGTTTTAGGAGCCGTGCCATAGATAGGCCTGTAGATAAGGCTTTATCAAGATCAAGTTATTCACAGTCTTCAAGACTTGATCAAAAGACTTTTAATAATTAGACCCGACGAAAGAAAACGCATATAGTGTATCAAACGAAAAAAGAGAATTTCAAAGACTATCAACAAGTCTCAGCTAACACAAATTTGAAGAAAACCCCCTCTAAAAAATAAAACACATTACTTATGAGAAAGGGAACTATGTTATAACATATTGAACATTTACACAAGATGAATTCGCGACGCTCCCAAGTATTTTATTAAAGAAGAAGCCAAGAACAGTAAAGAAGACAATATTTTACCAGTTCCTCACTCTATAACGGTTTTCAAGAATATTATATTAAAAGACAAAAGAATTGCATTAGAATTCTTTATCCGCACTTCAATCAGGTTGATGTAGAATTTTGGGAACGTATTTCAAAGAGTCTCAAAAAATGCAAAGGAAACAAACAGAAATAAAAAGAAAAAGAAGGAATGATCGTTTTTAATTTTGTAATATTACATTATTAATTAATGTTAGCAATAAACTAAAAATTTAAATACTGTGACTTACATATATACATTTATTCGTAAAAGTATATGCATATATGCATGTGTTTAGGATACACACATACAATAAGTAAGGTGGTGAAATATTACAAAGGATTGAAGCGGTGATAGAGCTATTACAAGTTTAAAATATTCATGAAAACAAGAGATTAAATAAACACACAAAATTAAGAGTCTATAGATCAGCAGTAGGAACTGTGGTAAACTATACGTCAGAAACTATGTGCCTAATGAAAAGAGACAAGGAAAAATTAAGGATTTTTTAAAGGAAGATTATAAGGATGTGGACAGTAAAAAGTTAGGTCAAGAATTCAGAAGTTTAATAAATTATGAGATGAATGACAAGTTAGTGAGAGGTCAAAGATAAAAATGGTTTGGCCACAGAATGGAGGATAGTGTGTCGGTAAAAAAAATACGAAGTGGAAACCACAGGAGGTAAATTAAGGGGTAGACCAAAGATAATGTGGGAGGGCCAAGTTACAAAAACATTAGAACACTAGAAGTTGAGAAATGGCAAGAAAAACTGCAGGATAGAATAAAGTTGAGAGAGGTTGTGGAGAAAACAAGAAACACATATTATCGTGAGTTTAAGTGACTATTCATAGTGGTCAGACATACCAGTGTGAATAACCTTCGACTGACAGTTATCTAGGCCTTTGCATATCCATATATTATCCAGACAGTTTTTTTTCTAGTAGGTTCATGTATCACTATCTTCCTAAACCCAAGATATCTTTCCTTAACATATCAATCATTGTGTAAATTTATTATGCACACATTTCTAGCCAGCTTCGTACTTTGCAGTTGGTCCCATAAAATCTACTTTGAATCTTTTCCTGGCTTTCGGCACTGCCTTTCGTCCTACACATGATCTTAAACCTGCTTTCATTAAATTTAAGCAACAAAACATGAAATGTGATGTGGCAAATATCAATGGAATCTTTGAAATAACATTTAATAAAACACTAAGTGGAGATGTTATTTCAGAGGTGCAAATACAGAAAATTTTATAGTAATTGAAGAGTAATATCATTCGTCCGACTAAGAGAAAGCTAGCTGGAATTTTTCTAGCTTATATCAGATACTTAGTAACTAAAAATTTCTCCCACTGGCGCCTCAAGCCTCACACCATAAAGTACTTTCTCATTACTTCGGAGAGGATGTAATTGTTTCTTATTCTCTCGTTATAGGAACAATTGTTTTCTCTCTTTCTCCTTACTCTCGATTACAGTTCTGATTATTCCATATCTTCGTGTCCAGGCTTCCTCTGTTATTGCCAGACTTTTATCAACTTGAACCCTTTGCAAGCTTGTCCGGTTGCATGAGCATATGTCAGTATCTTATTTTGCAATCTACGGCATAAAAGAAATTCGTATTTAGCATCACCTACCATAACCCAATAAGGGCAACAGCTCCATTTTGTCCTCTTGCGTCAATGCAAATAGTTTTCGAAGCACCCATGCCTCTGAAGTGCCTGCGTAAAATAATAATCTTCATCACCATGTGGTCGGTATATCCACGTCTTTGTGCTTCATATTAGCCTGTGCATTCCATTCAAAGTCCTTTTGTACTGCTTGTTTAGTTTCTAATCTAGAGACATTCTCTCTCTCTAGTTTATGCAATTTTTGATAGAGTATGAACCATTGTCGTAAACTATTATACGCTACAGCAAAATTAGAAAATTCTGCCCGAAATTCTTCTAGACATAGCTGCAAAAAGTATGACACTTCATGATTTTTTAATTGAATACAATTTCACACAGCTTTCGCTAATGAAAATTTCGATGTGTTCATAAACAAAGCTGCACAAGTATATGAATGTTTGCGCTTATGTATTGCCGGTGTTACAAAGGGCCACCACGATGGGTGCCAAATTGTTACAATAGGTTATTTAGGTTGATTGTGAAATTGTTGCAATTATTTATAAAATAAACAATAATTGCAAAAGAGGAACATTAATTACGGTAATGTCGGCATGGTTACTCATCAAAGGTCCAGGATGCTGGTAAGAAAAAGTATTAATGAAAAAAAACACGGTTGTCTTTAAAGTTTTTATTTAATATAATAAATATGGAATTAAAACGAAAAATTACGATTTAAAGAAAAAGCAATAATAAATTAAGGCAGGTAAAATTAAAAGTAAAAATTATTTCTAAGATAATTTGGGGTGTCGAATTCGAATCTTCAATTCGTTTTTAATATGGGTTCTAGTTTTCGAGATATTCAATAAATACGTTTTTTACTATTTTTGACAATTAATGGCCATTTTATTCAATAGAAAATGATGAATCAGAAATGAAGCTCGGTTGAATTGAGTCGTTTGTACTGCTTGGGATCTGTTTCATGCATTAGACTCTAACAATAGTCGCTCATCATTCCCTCGTCTCAGAATCCTTGGTATCGTTTTTTTATTTTCATAATATTGGTGTAGCAGATGTTCTTGCTCGTCGCTCGTATCGCCCAGGTTGGAGATGGAAATGTATTTTGAGAGACATTCGATCTCCAATGTTGCGGTAATTTGCACCAAATTGTTGATTATTTGCTTGAAATCAAGGATTTGCGGTTACCGAGAAAGCTGTGAAAAACACTTTGAAATGATGGCCACACTGCCGCTTCATTGGGTGTAAAATATTTTGTTCCCTTCGGCCATTAATTTTCGATTATCGGGTACTACAAGTATTTCTTCTTTATTTAAATGCCGGTCCTTCACGATTGAGCGCTTTAACGAAGCTCTTGAAAGAACAAATTTTATGCGAGGAGGAGGCAGGAAAATGTCCTATGGGTTCACAAGTGGTGAAGAGGTGTTACATATGCCGGTCCTGGGTGTGAAATAGAAACGTTGTTCCAGGTCTGTTTGAGCTAAATACCATTATTATCGTTGTAATTAACATTTGATAGGATTGTGCCGATGTACAAATCATTTCAGTCCATGAATGTGATTGTTATAAACAATCATAACAAACGGTTCACATTTTCATATATATCCCATACTTTCCAACAGTATAATTAAAATAATAATGTTGGAAATTTTTAAACCAACTCACAGGCCCCGCCTAGACATTTCTCGACCAATGCACTAAAGAATTTTAATATCAAATAAGAATGTTCGAGAAACAAAAATAAAAATTACGCGAGAAGCGAAGACTTCCACCAATCGAAAGACTCGTTATTCGGACGAATAGAATGCGTCTTTCTTTTGAACACCTGCAACCTCGTCATTTGTTTACGTCCTGGAAAAGTTATAAAAGCTAAGAAATTTATTTTCGGGTAACCAGTCAGCTTTAGCTGCTGGAGCGACAAGACCTATCAGCTCCGAAGAAAACCGAACATTCTCCAAAGTGAAGTCGAAGCAGAAATAAGGTTTCCACTAGCGAACCGAACATTACCGAAGCGTACTCGAACGCATCCGAAGATACCCGAAGCCGGGAAAAGGTTTCCGCTAGTGAACCGAACATCTCGGAAACGTATCCGAACGTTCCCGAAGATACCCGAAGCCGAGAAAAGGTTTCCGCTAGTGAACCGAACATCTCCGAAACGTACCCGAACGTTTTCGAAGATACCCGAAGTCGTAGAGGGATTTCTACGAGCGAACCGAACACTTCCGAAGCAATACCGAACGCTTCCGAAATAACCCGAAGCCAATAAAAGGTTTCCGCTAGTGAACCGAACATCTCCGAGACGTACCCAAACGTTTTCGAAGATACCCGAAGTCGTAGAAGGATTTCTACGAGCGAACCCGAACGCTTCCGAGGTTACCCGAAGACGGGCAAAGGTTCCTACGAGTGAACCGACCACTTCCGAAGCAAACCCGAACGCTTCCGAAGTTAACCGAAGCCGGGAAAAGGTTCCAACGAATGAACCGACCGCTTCCGAAGCAAACTCGAACGCTTCCGAAGTTATGCGAAGCCGAGAGAAGATTCCTACGAGTGAACCGACCACTTCCGAAGCAAACCCGAACGCTTCCGAAGTTACCCGAAGCCGAGAGAAGATTCCTACGAGTGAACCGACCACTTCCGAAGCAAACCCGAATGCTTCCGAAGTTACGCGAAGCCGAGAAAAGGTTCCTACGAGTGAACCGACCGCTTCCGAAGCAAACCCGAACGCTTCCGAAGTTACCCGAAGCCGGGAGAAGATTTCTACGAGTGAACCGACCACTTCCGAAGCCAACCCGAACGCTTCGGAAGTTACCCGAAGCTGGGAAAAGGTTTCCACTAGCGAACCGAGCATTTCCGAAGACTACCGAACGCTTCCGAAGTTACCCGAAGCCGAGAAAAGGCTTCTACGAGTGAACTGAACACTTACGAGGAGGACCCATTTCCGAAACCAACAGCCGTTGCGTGCTTCAACCGACATCCAAGGAGCATTCGTGACCTGTTAGTGAGGCGTTGAACAAAGTAACCCAACCAATATAGAGGTTGTTGAACGTTCGCGAGTGCCTATTAGTGCTTCAATCAAATCTTGACAACGGATCGTTATCAAAGTGCCAGACCTGTGCCGATACACCCCTCCCAGTGACTTGTGACGTGTGGCTCGTGACCTCACATCATAACCCATTTAACGCAACCGTAAGTACTGAACTGATTCCTAAGCTTGCACGGTTGGCGATCTAAAGATAGCCCCGTCACGTCACTCAGAAGTAGTTAGTTGGTTCGGCGCCCTAAGGCAGCCTTACCCATTCTAGGCGTTAATTGACTAGGTACCCCAAAGGGAGCCTTATCCCGTAGAACCCCAACTGAGTGTCTCAAATACCTCTCTCTATTTCAATTGCCAGTATCTAAAGACCACCCCCTTTTTATTAATCCCCCTGTATGGGATAAATAGCCCTCTGGTCATGGTGTCTCCGTAAACCGTGTGTATATTTCCGATCTATGTATATATCTCTTAGCATTTAGTATTTGTCTTCAGCCATTTCTATATAGTCCTGCGTGGCTATTGTTTTTAGTGACCGAGTTGTGGTAATAAATTCATGTGGTTTAAACAACTTTCATTAACCTCAGACACTAGCATAAGCCCTATCCCATGCACCCAGTGTATAAGTGTAGTGCCATCCTGAAGGAAGGACGCCACGTCTCCCCGTATTAAAGTACTGCGGCTATAGGAACTCAGGTAATTCAAACGACCCCGTTTTGAGTGAATCCTATAAGCCGAAAGGTAACAGAGGAGACGTTTTGTTTTCCTGACTCGTAATTAATACGACTTGGCCAATCTTTTTTCACATAATGATGGTCAGTTGCACGGGTATCCCGCCGGCACAAAAAACAGCAAAATTTGGTGAATCCAGATTGCATCCCCATCAAGAAACGAATCTTATGTTGGAATCATATGTAAATCAGTTTGAAATTTAATGAGAATTGCTTTTTAAAACTTTGTCCAAAATCTTACTTGTTGTGCTGTAGCATTCCTTTGTTTGTACTGCATAAGCAATCGGAATGGATGGTTTAACTATGGTTTTTGTTTCGATAAAATCAAATCATTCAGATCACTTTACGAAATTAAATGTTTTTCTTCCATAACCAATGTAGTCCAGGCAATGAAAACATAAAAATCAGCTTTCATGACAAAAGGTCATTAGAGAGTTCTACTTTAGTAGATATTTACAGTTCGGTGTTCTAATTAATATTCTGATTTTACGACCTTGAACGACCGCTGCTCCCGCCACCATATTGGAAAATGGTACCAAAAACCAGTTTTTCGAAAATATCTTCTCTCTAGTATCACCTATGTTAAATATATCTATTAGAAAAATTATAGAGCATTAAATTTCCTGCAACTTCTGTAATAAACATTTTCCAATCAGATGAACAGTTCACGAGTTACAGCGGAGTCAACTTCATCAATTTTTTACAATTCGCAAAATCGCTAATTTTTTCTCTAAATTTCAGTAATTACCGACTACTTAATACATACTACCCTTTTTTACTCATTTCCACACAACAAATGTACAGTATTTACAAAACTTTTAGATTACATTGTATGATGCAATCTGACGAAGAGGTGCAGAAATATCTTTAATTCAAACTGACCCCATTTACTTTAGATCTGTTTAGCGAAGAGAGAATGCGCAAGGGGGCAAAATCTTCACTCTACAAACGTTTGCATCCATCTGTATAAACTACGTACAGTACGTGCAAAGGCATTATGGTTCTAACATCGTCGTTATTTTCGACGGGTATTCAATTAACGCAAATACCAGAAGTACAAAGAGTGCAGAAAGACTTCGCCGTTCAAATAAACAAACTTCCGTTGACGTACATCTCGAGAGTCAATGGTTCCAACTGTTTCGTAAGAAATTTTTTATCAAACGAAACAAATAAAGTCACTTGATTTCGGTGCTAAAGAAGAAATTTGAGAATTCTAATTTCACAGTGAAACAGGCTACAGAAGATGCTGGCACATTGATCGTTAACACGGTGATCAGCATGTCCGCATCGTTTGATTCTGTATTCATAATTGGAGAAGATATATCTTCCCGTTATCCTAACAACATTGGCGACATCTCATCCAAGCGTTTACCTTCACAAACCAGGCAGAGAAAAAAGTGTTGACAAAATTTACTCTCCTCGTCGTCTTCAATATGAAGAAATAGTGGTAGACAACATATTGTTCTTGCATGCGTTCAGCGGTTGTGACGCTACTTCCGCTGTTTTCAACGTAGGAAAAATTAATTTTCTAAAAACGCTTGAAAAGAACAATTATCTAAGCCTAAGTATACAAGCTTTGAAAGAGCAAAACTCAGATCCAGAAGTCATTACTGCTGCGGGGGAAAGCTTTTTTATTGCCCTTTATGGCGTTTCTAAAGACACCACTACTTTGGGCTCCGAGAGTTAACAAAATTTCGCAAGATCCGTGACGAAGAGTAAATTCGATATTTCGACATTATCCCCTACTAGAGAAGCTGCACGCCAACATTCTCTTCGGACCTACCACCAAATTCAGGCTTGATATGATATACACGAGAGTCCTGAAAACTGGGGTTGCGAAAAAAGCAAAATTGGGCTTACTCCTCTGAGAACAACAGAAGATCCGGCACCCGAAGCACTCCTGAAATTCATTTCGTGCAAGTGCAAGAAGGGATGCGGTCGAGCCTATGGATGTAAGGAAACAGGCTTAAGGTGTTCTGTTAATTGCACATGCTAAAATGGGAACGCGTGTGAAAACCGCGCAGAGATTTTTGCGGGCTCTGAAGAAGAAGAAGACGACGAACTACGATGAAAATGAAGACCTGACCGTTGCTAAATTATTGGCACACGAGGACGAAAACACAACGAAGACGAAAAGTGAAAGAGCATGAAAGACATTTGCAAGATGATACTGATATCAGTAAGCCTGGACATGCAGGGCATCGAAACGCAAGAAAAGACATCTGTAAATAACGAAATATGGATTAGGTCTATTGGGGATACCACATCAAAAGAAAAAACGCGCCTCTCACTATACCTCATGGTGGTGCGGAAATGAGTAAAAAAAAGGTAATATATACGTATTAAGTAATCGGTATTTACTGAAATTCAGAGAAAAAATGAAGCGATTTTGAGAATTGTATAAATTTGCTGAACTTGACTCCGCTGTAACTTGTAAACTATTCATCTGATTGGAAAATGTTTAGTATAGATGTGACAGGAAATTTAATGCTCTATAATTTTTGTAATAGATATTTTTGACCTAGGTGGCACTGCAGAGAAAATATTCTTGACAAACTGGTTTTTGGTACCATTTTTCCAATATGGCGGCGAGAGCGGCGGTTGCTCAAGGTCGCAAAATCAGAATATTAATTAGGACACCGAACTGTAAAAATCTACCAAATCTAACATGACCTTTTGTAATACTGAAAGTACCCATTGCCTGGGCTACAAATTGCTTCCACTACTCGTCGTTGATGAAGTCGAAGTTTCCAAGGCATTTGCACCCATACATGGACAAACTGGCAATGGATCATTGCTCATACGTGGAAGTGGCTTGAATACTGATAACGGTCATCTCTATGATTTTTCGGCTCTCTCCATAGCAATGACAATGAAAATGAAAAGTACTCAGTTCACCGAGTACAGTTTTCTTTTGCACGCGTTAAAAGACAATTTGGGCACCCACATTTGTCACTACTATGCCACTTTTTCCGAGCGTATGACATCCGCAAACGTAACAAGAACTCATTGAATCGACTGTGCAATGCTATCTCTACATTCTCACACGTTCTAGAAGAAAAACAAATCGTTTCAAATAAAAGTGAAATTATTTTTGTAACGGCGCCAACATCTTACTGTCGTTACGACGGCACAATGTTGCCAACAGGCGATAACTCGAAAACTAGATCCAATCTAGACAAACGAATCGATGATTCGAATTCAGAGCATCAAATTGTTCTCATATGCTCGGGTCGAAAAGTTGACCGCAGTTTGTAAACTTGTGTTATTACATATGGGGAAATGTAAAAAATAGTGGTTATTCACAAGTCGGTTCACAACTAAGGATTGAAGTTATATGTAAACGTATCGGCCGGTTTAAAGTTAGGACAAGTAAGTAGACGGTTAAAGTCTGCTCCAATAAACAAAAACGCGGTCAAAATATAGAAATTAAACGTTGAAGAACGTACATAAGATATCTAAAACTAATGTTTCTATGAAATATCTTGTCGTAGGTAGTTGGGAAAGAAAAGTTCTATTGCTCTACTTCTTTAACAAAAGAAGAGGAATTTGTCCTTGACAAACTGTGTACGCACGCAGAATTGGCCTTCCTTCATACGATGATTTTAAGATAATTTATATGAAATGTAAAATATTCAAAAAATAATTTTAATTATTAATATTAAATACGAGCAATGTAAATTGTAATATCGGTAACACTTAGAAAGTCCCTTACTTTGCAACACGATGCCGTCTCTCAAGAATCACACCACATCTGCAGTCCTTTAAGACATCTCGAAAGTCTTCGACCGTGTGTGGCAGTAAGCTTTAATAGACAAAATGTACGCAAAACAATATGTCCACATCTTATCAGAACCATCCACTCTTACCTCCAACACAGAACCTTCACAGCTGGCTCCACCCTCTCCCCTCATCTGTACGCCATTTTCATCTCCCACATCCCAAGAACAAACAACACACTACTAGCCACATATGCATACGATACCGCAATTATGTCATCTTTCATCAAACCCACAATAGCAATCCGAAACCTCCAAAAAGCAATAGACAACATCATTACTTGGCGCCACACTTGGGGAAACGCTATAATCGGTGACAAATCTGAAATTATTATCTTCAGAAGAAAAATTAAACCCATCGAAAAAAATATATACACATATCACTAAGAAATACCATGGCTGCCCTGCGCTAAATACTAAGGAGTAACCCTGGACAGGAAATTAACATACGCACACCACGTAAAGCTGACCTGCAAGAAGGCTAAAATGGCCTGCAAAATAGCTACAATTCTGGGAGCTGCAAGTAAACTGTCATCAAAAATGAAGTTACGAATGTATACGCAAATATTAAGACCGATGATTACATACGCCGCACAGATCTGGATATATGCAGCCCCAACAAACATCAAACAACTTCAGATATTCCAAATCATTTCGTTAAGAGTGGTTTTCCGTGCTCCCTGTAATGTGAGGAATTCCCAAACACACAGAGACGCCAATATTGCCGACATAGAAATATTCATAAAAAATCTCACGAAAGATTTTTATCCGAAAATCGACACGCAAGAAAACACTTCCCTCCTAGCTGCTCTGACAAACGACCCACTGAATTACCTGCTGTACAAACGACCAACGTTAGCTTCAACATAATCGAATCCTCTGAAGGAGTACAGTTTTTTAACACCTAATTAAGCAAGGTGAACCACATTCAGATTTGAAGTAAAAGGCCGGAGGCCTAACTGCAAAAATACAATAAAAAAGAAAAAGAAGATTCCTTTACACAAACATGCTTTTAAGAGAATTTCTTTTAATTTGTTCTTAAACATTTTTATGTTAGATCTGCAGGTATATAATTCTAGTACTTGATTCCCTCCCAGTAACCAGAGGGTTGTTTATATTCATAAAATAAAAAAATGAGGTGTGTCCACCACACGACTTTTTTTTAAGAATTTATTTAGACAAAAATTATTCAGAATCCTATTCTAGGTGCTTCTATTCTCTTATTAAATCGCTATAGAATACATACTTTGCTAGATTTTCGAAGAAAAGTGCTACTCCCTAAGAGTAAAAGTGTTACTTCCGGTCCGAATTTTGAAACTTCATATATACAAAAAATATTGCAAATATAGCACTAAATACTTTTGTACTCTTGATAAATATATATAGAATGCATAACTTACGACATATTTGCCAAAAAGCGCTATTCGATAAGAGTAAAAGTGCTACTTCCGGTCTGAATTTTGAAATTTTCTTTATACAAAAGATATTGAAAATTATGTTCTAAATACTTTTATACTCGTAACGTACTTCTCTAAAAAGCATGTCTTGCGAGATATTCGCAAAAAACTGATTTTCGATAAGAGTAGAACACCTACTTCCGGTTGGAATTTCGAAAAACTTTTTTAAGACAATTTGTCTCAAACTTAATTTCAAGGTCTTTGACAGATGACAAACTAGATATTGATAAGTACCTAGTCAATATGATATTCTGAATGAATTAAATTTACTGTCCTAGTATAAGTAACAGAGCAGCACTTGTCCATATTGAGGTATAGCTTATTATTCCAGCACCAGGTAAACGTTGTATCCAAATTCCGCTGAAGTGTATCGACACCTGAAGAAGCAATTATTCTAAGAAATTTTCAAGTCATCAGCATAAGCCAAAGTAGGACATTGAATCGCGTTAATAGGATCATTTATGAATAGATTAAATAAAAGAGGACCAAGGTTCGAACCCTGTGGTACACCAGACGATGACACGTACTGGTGGATTTAAAACCAATATAGTAGACGTAATTCTGGTGGTTTGTCAAGTACTACTTAAAAAAGCAGAGTCATGCGTTATCGAAACGCAGATAGCTCAGTGTGCGGAGCTATATTGAATAGTCAATATTGTCAAAGACCTTAAAAAAATCAGTAACTATCACGTCCAATTGTCCACCCATGTCCAGCGTCTCTGCTATTTGTTGGGATAGAGTGCATAAATTGGTGATTGTTGATCTTCTTGATGTAAATCGGTGTTGGTGAAACGACATAAACGATTTGGTGAGAAAGGTCATTAATCACGTCACCACGCACGAAAGCATTACAGAAAGCCAATGCAAAGGCATCCACACTGGCAGATGGTGTGTTATATACTTGAACGGAAGCGTTAAGTCTACTGGGTATTCTACTACAACATTTTTTGATCTTATATAGTCCCAAAAGAAACGTGGATCAGTATATAACTTGTCTTATATATTATTATTGTAACACATGTAGGCTCTAGAGATCTTGGTCTTAACTATTTTGCGCAGTCTTTCAAATTCCTGTCTAAAATACATGCTACTGTTTTTTCTCCACTTTACATGGTAAAATCTTTTAACTGACAACTCATTCCTGATACCAACCGTGAACCATGGCGAGTATTTTAAAGGAGAGTTTCCATCCATTGACTTAGGCACCGACAAATCGAGGATGCCGTAAATTATTCTACTGAATTCATTTACTGTCTTGTTAACATCAGTACAACTTTTTAGAATTGATCAGTCAGCGAGTAAGAAATCTGAATAAAGATTATTATAATTGGCTTTATTATCATTATATTTGTATTGTCAGCATCAAATATTCGGCTGCTAATGACAGAAGACAAATTATTTTCGGAAAACATAATAGTATTGCTAGTATGAACAGATATACAGGGTGTAACAAAATAAGTGTAAAACATTTCAGGGGGTGATTCCTTAGCGAAAAAAACTTCAATGGAGCATCCCTTGTTAAGATACAGCCCCATAAAGGGGGTACATAAAATTTGTTTTACAATTTTTCTCATAAACACTAAAAATGTAATTTATTTCCAATGTAACTTTTTGTTACTAACTAATTTATTAATAACAAAACATAAAACATGTAGAAATCATAGTAAATGTTCAATATGTCCACCTTCAGTCATTACACATGCGTCTAGACGTCGGCGCATTGAGCCACGTATTCGCTCAAATATTCCTGGATTCTCTCTAATTACCCTGCACGCATCGATGATGCGGTTTCTTAAGTCCTCTACATCGCGAACAGGAGTAGGATAAACCAAAGTCTGTAAATGGCCCCAAGTAGAGAAATCGAGAGGATTGAGATCCGGGGATCGAGCGGGTCAATTCTGTGGTCCTCCTCGACCTATCCAATGATTTGGATATGTTTGGGTTAAATGCTGACGTGCTGCTTGACTAAAATGGGCGGGAGCCCCATCATGCATAAAAAACATATCCCTTCTGACGCCCAAAGGAACTTCCTCCAGCAGTACTGGATGCACTTCTCTTAAAAATTGCGTGTATGCCTCACCATTTAATCGAGGAGGTAGAAAATGAGGGCCAATTAAATAATCCCCAATAACTCCGAGCCACACGTTAAGAGAAAAGTGTTCTTGATGGTTAGCTTGTACAGGGTGTTTCATCGGTTGGGGTATCGCGAATTAAAGTGCCTAAATATAAAAATGTCGACTTCAAATTTTAACCACTTATAGAACTTTTAAACCGCTACCAGTAGGTTAGGTTGTTTTTGATAATATTATTTTATTTAATGCGTAAATAAAAAAAAACCTTCGTTCAAAAAATCAAAAGTACTCAGATTTTATTGAAATTCAGGTGTTAAAAAGATATGTCTATAAAATCAACTATGCAATTGAAAAAAAAATTAAAACTTAATCAATTATTGAATATTTTACAATAATTTCAAAATTAAAGGCAAGACGTTGAAGAATTTATGGGTTTTTTATTACAGTGTTGTGTGTTGAGTTTATAATAAATTTTTATTTATTATCCGTCATAAATTTAAAAGGACTACCTGTTTGCGGACGTTGAAGAATTTATGGGTTTTTTATTACAGTGTTGTGTGTTGAGTTTATAATAAATTTTTATTTATTATCCGTCATAAATTTAAAAGGACTACCTGTTTGCGGACAGCACAATTAGAAAGTTAAGTACCATAAATCTGTCGTAAGAAAAACGACATTATTTAATATTGACTTTATTTGACAAACGGTTTCGTTTATAAAAATTCTGATTGTGAAGTTAATATGGGTGATATTTCCACGTATCACCATTCAAATTTGAACATTTTTTGAGCACTTTTAATTTTTGATAATACGTTTTTTTTTAATTTACGCATTAATTAAAATAATATTATCAAAAACAACCTAACCTGCTGGTAGCGGTTTAAAAGCTCTATAAGTGGTTAAAATTTGAAGTCGATATTTTTATATTTAGGCACTTTAATTCGCGATACCCCAACCGATGAAACACCCTGTACAATAGCGTGAGGGTTTTCATCAGCCCATATGTGGTTATTATGAAAATTAATTATCTTGTCCCGAGAAAAAGTACATTCGTCTGTGAATTCGATCGTCTTCAGAAAGTCAGGATTTCTTCTAATCATTTCCAGCATCCAATTGGAAAATTCAAGACGGTTCAGAAAATCTCGCTGTAACAGTGCCTGTACTCGTTGCAGATGGTAAGGGTATAAGAGTTGTTCCTTTAAAATTCGAAATACAGTCATATGATCAACATTTAACTCGAAAGCAATCTTTCTAGTACTGCTAGTAGGTTGTTTTTCAACCAAATTAAGTACTGCTTCTTCAAGATGTGTTGTTCTAACTTCTCGATGGCGACCACAATCCTGCATTCTTTTGTCGAATGAACCATATTCTCGTAATCGTTGATGAAGTCGGGCAAATATTCTATGCGAAGGAAGCTGCCGTTGAGGATACATTTCAGCATATCTTCTAGAAGCTTCTAACCCATTCCCCTGCGACAGACCGTAAACGTAATGCATATCAGCCATTTCCTCATTTGTGTATGCCATTTTAATAACAAGTGAATTATTAAACTAACAAATTACGAACAAAACAACGACACACAATTAAGTATTAATTCAATTTCAAAAATTTACAAACTGACAGCGTGATACCACTACTAGCGGCCTACTAAATAAATTAGTTTTACATTTTCGTTTTATGACGATGTATCTCTGTAGTTGTTCGTAAAATAATTTTTTGCTGCGAACTGATTACTTTTGGGCAAAAAATTCAAGAGACATTTTTTGTTTCGAATGAAACAAGCTATTGGGAATAAATTTTTAAATGGTAAACAAATAATCAGACAAAAAGTTACATAGGAAATTAATTACATTTTTAGTGTTTGTGAGAAAAATTGTAAAACAAATTTTATGTACCCCCTTTATGGGGTTTTTTTTATATGAAAGACCCTATCTCTTTTTCGCTAAGGAATCACCCCCTGAAATGTTTTACACTTATTTTGTTAAATGGTAAACAAATAATCAGACAAAAAGTTACATTGGAAATAAATTACATTTTTAGTGTTTGTGAGAAAAATTGTAAAACAAATTTTATGTATCCCCCTTTATGGGGCTGTAACTTAACAAGGGATGCTCCATTGACGTTTTTTTATATGAAAGACCCTATCTCTTTTTCGCTAAGGAATCACCCCCTGAAATGTTTTACACTTATTTTGTTACACCCTGTATAGGTTGTTTCGGAATTGCACGGCACTATTGTAGGTATGTGTTTGCTAGCACAAAATAAGCGAAAACATCCATAGAACATATATCTTAAAAGAATGTATTACCAAGATATTGTAGGTTGAAGATGTTAATCAAGTAGCCGTGTTATTTATGTAACATATGATTAAAAATCTGTCAATTAGTATTTAACACTGTTTATGTAAGTTACTATCTGTGTGAATCGTAAAACATTTGAAGCCATTGAAAGACGTCTAGGGAAAGTGAAACGCTGAAACCTGTATCAGTAACTCGTGCCGGTCGACAAAGATTTCGACAAACTGTATCACTTCACAAACATCTTTTGAACAGCATCTGAACAGTTTCTGAAGTGCTACTAACAGCACTTGACTTGCCTGGTTGTAGAAGAAATACTCGATACTGAACAGTTATCTCCTAGTACCAGCACCAGAAGATTAATACTTCATTATGAAGTTTCCTCGATCAGTGCAGGAGAACATTGCGCGAACAACAATTGTATCCATTTCACGTTACGCTTGTGCAAGATTTGTTATCATAAGATTATAACAAACGCAGAAATTTCTTCCAGTAATTAATTGCACAATGCACACGAGATCCTAATTTCCTGAAATGCCTGCTAGTTACCTTGCTGCTTGCTTTAGAAGAAAGGGGATTACAAATATTTGAGACACCCATACTTGGGCCGCAGAAAACCCTCATACGACTGTTACTACTTAAATGCCTGGTGTGGTCTTCGTGGCGACAATCTCATCATTATGATGCACAATCAAAAATTTAAAAACTGCTCTGGAGGAAAAACGCCCGCATTGTTATCCACAAAAAAACTTGTTGCTGCATGACAATTGTCGGGTTCATAAGGCAAACAAAGTTCAGCAGATAATCAATGACTGTGGGTTTATAGAGTTAAGGCATCCACCTAGGCTTTCAGGAATATCTTATTTGCAGTTTTTGGAAAACAATCTTCATGAGCTTCTAGAAGATATTATACTTGTCAATTTGCATGGGCTTTGGTTTGTGCATGATGGTGCTCCAGCTCACTATTCTCATATTGTTGTTGATTATTCAAACACGACATATGGTAGCCGATGGCTTGGTCGAAACGGATCTGTTCAATGGCCACCACGATCTCCCGATCTGACGCCGTTAGATTTTGTTTTGTGGGGTTGGATGTAGTCTATGGTTTATACTTCTTCTATTGACCACAAGTAAAGCCGCAGCAACAATCAAGAATCGTCCTGATGCTATACAAAGTTCTAAAGAAGAATGAATTCGTCATGCTGAATGCTGCATTCAGCAAAACGGTGGCCACTATGAACAGTTCCTTTGAATGTTGTATTGTTAAATAAATATCTTTACACTATAATATATTAGTAATAAATTAATTTGAGACACATGTTTATCTGGATTTTTTTGTTTATTTTATGCTAGAAAATACATACCTACAAAAGTGCCATGCAATTCCAAAACACCCGGTATATCTGCGATAAGACAAAAAAAGTGTAGAATGCATTGATAGTGCGATTATAAGGAAAGTTAGTAAATACCATATCATGCTTGTTATTCTAACGCAAGTATTAACAATAGGCATTAAGCCAAAGGTAACTAGAAGGTTGATAGTAGTTTCCTTATCGCGTCTGTTTTCATAGAAATTATTATTGAAACACAAGATACTAGGAAGGGATATTTAGTTATGAAAATATTTATATTTTAAATTTTTGAAATTTTGTAGTGGTGCTAGCGGTGATATCAAACGGGGGAGGGAGCAGGACCACAATCGCGCTGCTCCTCGCTTCTTGTAAATTTAGTCACAATAGATCGCTTCAAGGGAGAGCAACGCGACCTTTGTAAAACAATTTTACAAAAACAATGATTCTTTTGTCGCTGCACGCGGCCAATTTCATTCGATTTACCAATTACACAGTATTAATCAATGCCTAAGTGTTCATTTAATTAAATCAAATGTTAAAACTTCGAGGAAACCGGCATGACTATCAATCGAAAACAAACAGGGCGGCCACGGATCATGATGAGCGAAGAGAACCTTATGCAATTAAACGTGTCTGTACAAGACGATCCGAATATGTGGGCGTGCAAGCGTTCAGATCCTTTGGCGATACCCTTAACCTCCCTCCTACCAAGTATTGAAAATGAACTTGAAACTGCATGCCTGTAAAAAACAGTTACTGCAAGAGTTAAAACAAAATTATGCAATTTTGAGAAAATCATTCGTCGATACAATGTTCGAGCGACTCAACAAATTCAATAACGTTTTCTTCACGGATGAAGCCCACTTTCACTTAAATGGACATGTAAACAAGAAAAATTGCAGTTCCGTAGCAGCGAAAACCCTAAATTATGACACCAAAGACCTTTGCATTCTCTGTACTTCTTTAAAAATACACGCGGTAATTCATAACAGTTAATTCGGCAGAATCATGAATATAAGGAAAGTTTTCGGACTATTTTCAATGAAAAATGTTACACCTTCGAAAACTCTACTATTTAGATTTTTTCGCATAACATTTAACATTGTTTGTACTTTGTAAACTTCACATTATAAAATACTTGACCGTCCTAATTATCAATATATTGATCAAACGCCTTGAATAAGTCGTTCACAGTATTCTATAGGAATATCACGAAGTTTAGTTCGGATCCTGTGCCTTAATTGAACTGCATTTTGTGCTCCCCAACCATTCTCCTAGATCTTCTGAGTTAATAAAGTCTATAAGGTTCCAAATGTGAGGCATGTTTGGCAGATTATGTGCAAGGGGCAGGAATGGTATGTTTTGCGCTTGTTTCTCTGGCGTAATGACTTGAAGGCAAGTCAGACCAAAACATGATATCATCATTTCGATGATGTTCATTAATGAAATCAACCAATTTTGTCAAGCAACGTTGAACGTAAAGATTGGCGGTTACTGCTTCTCCTCTCACATGCCGCATGTAAGGTCGAGAAATATCCGCCTCAGAAGCAGCGCACCAGACTAGGATTTTTTATAGGAATTTGCCTTTGTTTTATAATTTACTTCATCAGGAGTCTCGTCCACAGTTCGTGTGTAAAAACCAACATTACCCGGCGTTTCCGCATGGCTAAGCGGAAAATACTTTTCCTCATCCTTAATGAATATTTTGTTTCCAGCAAATTCCTGTTGTCTCAAATTTCGACAACATCTTGGAATTCTTTCAAGTTGAACTGCCGTTTGTTTTGACCACTTTGGTCTTTTTCTATATTTTAAGTTATTTCTCTTGCAATGGTGGTGTTAGAAACATGAAAACGGCGTGCTAATTTACGGGTAGACGCTCCAAAATGGTTTTCAGCAAAGTGAAGCAGTAGAAGTCTTTCTTGACATAACGGGTGTAACTTTCGTTACACCCGTTATGTAAAAATACCACGAGAGCTTTTTCAACCACAGTTGCCGCAGTTTCTTGGTTACAACAAATAGACTTCACCTGATTTTTTTTATGGGGTAATCATAAAAGTCGAGTTTACGTAAACCAACGACGATACTCAAATTAAAGGAGAACATCCGTCAAGAAATGGTCAATATACCCCGAGCTTTGTGTCGAAATGTTTTCGAAGGTTTAAGGGCCAGGTTTGAGGAATGCCAGCGGCGAGATAGCGGCCATTTGGACGATATCATTTTTAAAAAATATCTCTATTCTTATAAATAAACACTTACTTGATTACAATCTGAATGTTTTTTTTTCATGGTTTCTTCAAATATACAAAAATTTATAATAAAATATGAAACAATTTAGCACCGCACAACTCAAGGTCCTTTGCATTGTAGTATTGGGCGAGATACAAAGATACATCAAGACTGTCCGAGCCCATATATCACCCCCCCCCCCCCCCAATATATTTCACGACAGAAAGCCGCTACGAGTTTATAATTAAGCAATTTAAATGATGCAATTGTCTGCATTACAGGATTTAATATCATGTTCTCTCCCAACAATTTGGGCACGTTAACTTTAACTTAAATTCTTTAGCAAAGTGATATATCTGCTAAGTAAACAGCTCTTTTCTTTCATGTGTTATCATTAAAGAAAACCACAAGTCATTCAATTGTGTTAAGAATACGAAAAGCTTTTAATACGAGAGGATTTTCTTTATGTTTTATATATGCTATTGTGACATTTCCTTACATGACGTTTCTGTGACATTTCATAGTGTCAGCTCGAAGTTTGGTTCGAATTAACATTTGTTACTTGTACATTCGTTTAAAGAAGAGAGAATGAGTGAATTGAAACTTGAACACAAAAGTATCATGAAATTAATTAGAAAGAAAAACTCGTTTCACAAAAATATTTTTGTGAAACGAGTTTTTCTTTCTAATTAATTGTTTAAAATTCACAAGTGCTCAATTATCAAGATTAATATCATGAAATTGTTATCAAAAGAAGGCAGTAGTCCGTAGAATATCCATGGAGAGAACGGTGAAAGTGTATAGAGCAATAGCACAGCACGCCCTATTTCCAAGTCAAAATTTTGGTGTAAGCAGTTCAAATGGGGCCAAGTTTCAGTTATTGCTAGGGAAATAGGAATATCAATTCCTGAGTCGATGGCGAACGGCTAGTCACACACGGCTTTACGGCTCCGGTTTATATCCATCTATTTAATTAAAGGAGTGGTGATCAATTTTTTGTGACTGGTGTAGTTGTTCCTAGTGTTGTGCAGCTGTCTTTATATGTGGACATGGGCCTCACACGTGCGCAGGTAGCTGAATACGAAGACATAATAGTGGAAGCCTTTAAAAAAGAGACATTCATCGCTAGTATTGCAGTCCACATTGGGACAATTGTTGAAAAGCAGATGTGTAATATCGTAAAGTATTACGAAACTACTGTCAGTGAGTTAAGATCTGAAATTGTTAATTTAAAGGCTGAAAATAAAAATCTTAAAATATCACACGACAATAAACTGGACGAGCTAGAGCAGTATGGACGCAGAAAAAATCTGCGGTTTTTTGGGTTACCTGAGCAAGAAACAGAAAATGTTGAATCTATCGTCACGGATGTGTTGGTTAGGTCTTTGGGTGTGCGCGCTGTCACAGAATAGGGAAGCGGGATGGTGGCGCTCCACGGCCGATCTTAGTCGGATTCACTGCTCACAAACGGAGGTCTGAAGTATTTCGAGCCAAGGTGAAGCTGAAAGGAACCAAGATAATAATCAGAGAGGATCTTACTCCGATTCGAGCTAATTGTATGAAGAAACTGGCTGCACAATACGGATGGAAAAGCGTATGGTCTCGTGATGGAAAAATCTTTTATAGAAATAATGGGTTGGTGAACAGAGTCGAAAACTACTTTGAATGAAAAGATTTATTTACTATTAGTTATTTATATATTCATTTGTATATTTATTTACGCGTATTATTTTTTGTGATTCATTCTCTTCTTTATATTTGAAATTGTTCATGATACTGTCGAAGGAGACCGCCGTAAAGCTGAATATTTGCCGACTTTGTTCTTTATATTACATTATCAGTAACAGCTGCTACCGTTAAGGATAAACATTGTTTTTCGTTTCTTTTTTTTGTTTTCATTTTTTCCGTATTTTGTGCGTTTGAAAGTATTTCAGTTTTATAACACATATTTTTTATTATTTATATATTATACTTATACTGCTTATGTAACACTGTTGAATTGTATATGGTTGCTCAAGATTTAGTTATATCGCATCTGTATTTTTTTTTTCGTTAAGTTTATGTTTTAATAATTTGCTATGACAATTAGGTTAGCTAACATCAATGTGAGATCGCTGTTTACGGGATTTGATGAGCTGCTTGCTGTGATACGTGGGGAGGAATTGGATATAGTAGCGGTAACGGAGACGTGGCTTAGCAGTAATATCGCGGATGATACAGTTTTCATTCCCCATTACACTTTGTATAGATGTGATCGCTCGGCGAGGGGGGGTGGCGTTGCTTTATATGTCAGGAACTCAATTAAATGTCACATTATTCATTCCAGTAATATCGATGCTCTTGAATCAATTTTTATAAGCTTAAAATTGCAAAATAGGATACGCTGTTGGATGTATCTATAGACCACCTAAGTCGGATGCAATGGCATCCATTGATCTATTAGAAACAATTATTTGTGAGATCATTCCAACAGTGGATGAGGTTGTGTGCTTGGGTGATTCTAACATTAATCTTTTCAATGCAAATGAGGCTAAAGTTCAGAAATTTTACTCGTTATGTGATGCTTGTGGTCTAACGCAAATAGTGGACCAACCAACAAGAGTCACTGGTTATAGCAGCACTCTTATTGATGTTATTATGGTTAGTGATGTGTCGCTGATCACTAATACTCGGTTGGTTGATATGCATACTGTATCGGATCATATGCTTATCATCTGCGATTTGAGTGTTGTGAAACCAAGAGAAAATATCAAAAGTTTTATCGGGATTTTAGATTTTTTAATGAGGAAAATTTTAAATCTGATTTGAGGAATGTATCATGGAATACGGTGTACGACATGCATGATGTAAACCTAATTGCAAACTATCTAAATAACAACATCCTACAACTTTTTGATTTTCATGCGCCTGTAAGAACAATACGCATCACCAAACCGAAAGCACCATGGATGACAGAAACCATTAAGCAACTAATTAAAAATCGGAGGTCCGCGCTGTGTAAATTTAAAAGTTCAAAATCTCAGGCGGATTGGGAAAATCACAAGGCTATTAGAAACTTTGTAACTGCGGCAGTACGCAACGAAAAGAAAGCCTATTTAGAATTTGTAAACCGACAGAACAATAGTAAGCTTTTGTGGCAGACAATGAAAGATTTAACAATTACACGTAAACGGCAACGAATCGATGTTCCTGACCACCTGAGCGATGTAGACCAAATTAATAACTATTTTGCTGGGTCGTTTAGCGCCGGGATAAGTCCGGATCGTGACACCTTAAGCTTCTATGAAAGTAATAAATTTAAGAATAACAATAATTTCAGCTTCCATTTCATTGACAGTTGTGATGTTCTTAGGTATGTGTCAGAAATTAAAACAAACGCAACTGGTGTGGACGGTATTAATATCACTATGCTCAAACTTTGCCTACCTGAAATTACGGAATATATGTGATACCTAATTAATCAATGCTTTTACTACAATGAATTTCCAGATATCTGGAAAGAAGGTGTTATCTTTCCTTTGTGTAAAGTAAATGATCCTACGGAATTCGGTCAACTCCGTCTGATAAGCATTCTGCCAATATTTTCCAAAATCATCGAAAAAGCTATGACCGAACAAATTCATGCGTACCTCTCCACTACGAATATTTTACCAAATTTACAGTCCGGTTTCCGTAAACGACATAGTACGACTACTGCTCTCCTTAAGGTGACCAACGACGTAATTACTGCGATGGACGATAACAAAATCAGTATCCTAACTTTACTCGATTACTCCAAGGCTTTCGATACGTTACATCGCAGCTTACTAATTACCAAACTAAGTTACTTTGGGTTTGATAAAAACGCGTGCAGGTTGCTATGTTCTTATCTTTCGGATCGCACACAAAGAGTATGCCTCAATAATATATACTCCGCGGAAGTAGTAGTAACTAATGGAACTCCGCAAGGGTCTGTAATTTCACCTCTACTTTTTATATTGTATACAGCGGACTTCATGCGTGCCCTTAAGTATTGTACTCCTCACTTTTTTGCTGATGACAGTCAGTTATACTGCAACTGTGATATTGACCAGTTACCTACATACGTAAGCTATATGAATAAAGACATAGAAAGCTTAGTGAAAATATCAAAAGCACATGATCTTAAAATTAATGCGCTAAAATCATCAGTAATACTCTTCTCCAGAAAGACACATGGGGCAGTGGGTGGCATAGATATAAAGGTGGAAAATACTGCACTCCAGGTGGAGTGTGTTGTCAAGAATCTAGGGCTGTTGATGGACAACAGTCTGAGATTCAGAGCTCATGTAAATAAATTAGTGCAAAGGGCTTATGCTTCCCTGAGGCACCTCTATGCAAATAAGAAAATTATTACTTTTGATCTCAAGGTTTTGTTGTGCGATTCATTGGTCCTGTCACATTTCAATTACTGCGACGTAGTCTACGGTCCCTGTTTGGACAACAACTATATTATGAAGATACAAAGAGTGCAAAACTCATGCATAGATTCATCTATAACTTAAATAGAAGGGAGCATGTATCTCCTTACATAAATGAACTTGGTTGGCTGAATATGTACAACCGTAGACTGCTTCATCTGTGTGCACTTGTTCATGATGCAGTAGCAGCGAATGTTCCTAAGTATATTACCGATTTATTAGTCAAGCGGAACATGATACACGAGCGACATCTTAGGTATAGGGACCATTTATCGGTCCCGCGTCATCGCACCGCCCTCGGTGAGCGATCATTTCCTTACATGGCATCAAAACATTATAATTCACTACCTCAAAGTTTAAGGGATAGGGGTGGAGGCCCCTTCAGATATTTACTGAAGGAGATGCTACTTGGTAAGCAGTGATCTTACATATCTTGCATGTATTACATATCTTACATATCTTACGTATCTTGTATATTTATCTCACGTGTAGCAAATATTATATTCTTTTTGCGGATGTGTTGATTTATATAATAGGGTAGTTTTATGTTAACGGTTGTAATGTTATTGTATTCTACTTCATATGGAGTGGTTGAGTTGAACAGCACATGCTGGACTCCGCCCTAATAAAGTCCATTATTATTATTATTATTAATATTATTAAAAGCAAGCGTTTCTAAAATTCTACCCAAAGATTTGGGAATGATCAATGTGTCGGCACTCCGTTGGAGCCTCCCCCCCCCCTCCAAGGCTGCTGCGACAACTTTGTGAAGAGAATTCTTTTATCTCAAGATGAAAATGTATTACATAGAATTGTAACTGAGAATGAAACTTGGGTACACCACTGGGACCCTCCCAGAAAACAAGAGTCCATGCAATGGGTTCATAAGGGCCCTCCATCACCCAAGAAAGCGAAAACGCATTTTTTTGCGGCAGAAGTGATTGCCACAGTTTTCTGGAATACGGAGGGGATTCTCTTAATTGAGTATATGCCAAAATGGAAAAAGTCTACCTAGACACAACTAAAAAATTCAATACGGTTATACCCGAAAAAAGACCCCACAATTTTGCTCAGAAATAGTATATTACATACCGAGGTGGAAAGTGTTTCATTACTGTCGAGGCAGGAATAAAACTTTTCACCGAGGTTTGTATACTATTTTATTTACAACCATAATTATTATATTTATTTGTAATAAAAATTCCGGTGAAAGTTTTAACATATTGAATTGTCAGATTTGTGATGTTCTAGCGTAAACGTCAAATAAATGCACGTCAGTTTTTTCGGTGAATAGATTATAAAAGAAATGTTGAGTTGTAAAGTCTTCAAGGACTGCACTCCACTGGAACTGAGGGAAAATGTCGTCCCGTAGCAATCCGGATATCTTAGCTCGAATGGAGAAGGACAAGAAATCACTATATCATCATATCAGCAATACCAGAGTGGTCTATCTATATGGGTTCAAGCTTCCAATAATTCTAATGTAACAATTAATTTTATTAATAATAATAATAATAATAATAATAATAATCTTTATTAGCAATTGTTGTTAAAGTATACAAATATATTACTTAGAAACTAAAACTTTCTCTATAATATAATTACGGACTAATTGTTCAAATATTCTAATGCTCTTAACACTTAAAAAACTACAATTAAATCATTACTGAGCAAATTAATCCTACTTATAATCTAATTGTTACATATATTTAATTTTCGTTTTTTGCTTATCTACTATTCGTTTGTAATGTATATGTTATTCGCAATAGCCGAAATCGGCCACTGTCCGAATGTTTTGCCCACTACGCGTTTTGTGTATTGCAGTTTACCCACGAAGCGATTAAGAAGATTTTTATCGAGCAGTGAGCAAAACGAATTACCCAGAACGCGTTGTGGGTAAACTACGTTACTCAAAAAGCGAAATTATCTTTCGAGCGGCTTTGTTTCGCATTGTGGATCTTTTCGTTTACCCACGTCGCGTTGATGTGTGTTTTGTGTACCGGCAATTGTTTTAAACAAGATGAAGGCTGAATTTGAAGAAAGATTGCGGATCCTAATGTTGGAAAAGAAAGACAGGTCGTTTCTATTATCGGATGAACGTTACTTAGAAATAGTTCAAGAAACCAAAATTGCTCTACAAAAGAAACGGGATGGTCTTGAATTATCGTCAAAAGATTATCGTAGATTAAAACGATATGATTTATTGACAGTTGAAGAAAAGGATAAACTAGTCAGTAAAGAAAAATCAAGAATCCAATCAGGTTTAATTTTTTACTGTACAGCAAGTGAGATGTATGATATAATACACACAGCACATTTACAAATTGGACATAAAAAAGAGAAGGCAATGGAAAATGAATTGAAAAATAAATACTGCAATATAACTAGAGAAGTAATTTTGATATATTTAAGTCTGTGTCAATCATGTGCCTTGAAAAAGAAAGCAAAGAGTAAGGGATTAGTTGTTAAACCTTTAATTATGAGTGAAATGAATTCTCGATGCCAGGTAATATTTTTTTGTAATATTTTTTACTCTGTTTTATAGAAATATACTTTTATAGGTTGACCTCATCGATATGCAGAGTGAACCTGATGGAGAATATAAATTTATTCTTAATTATCAAGATCATCTAACGAAATATGTTATATTGCGACCACTTAAAACAAAAACGGCGGATGAAGTAGCAGAAGTTATTCTTGATATCTTCTGTTTGTTTGGTGCTCCGAACATATTACATAGTGACAATGGAAGAGAATTTTGTAATCAAGTAAGTGTAATGGCTTCACACAAGGGCTTTCCTTTATCTAAGTGCCTACTTTTTAGGTAATCGAAAAGTTAGCAGCAAATTGGTCTGCTCTCAAATTGGTCCATGGCAAACCTCGACACTCCCAAAGTCAGGGTTCCGTTGAACGAGCAAATCAAGATGTTCGTGATAGTCTTGTAGCCTGGATGTCAGACAATCAATGCCAGAACTGGGCAAAAGGTCTTCGCATTATTCAAAGCACAAAAAATCGCAGTTTCCATACGGGTATAAAGCGAACACCTTATGAGGCTATGTTTGGAAGTCCACAAAAAAATGGGCTATTGGATACATGTTTAGATACCTCTGTCATAAATACAATTAAGACTGAAGAACAACTAGAAGAACATTTAAAATTAATAAAAGAGTCTTTGGAAACAAATACCATAAATGAGGAACCTAATGCGACAACAACTGAGTCGGAATTAGAAACCGAAATGGAAATTGAAACAGAAAATGATAGCAGAGATGGAAACGTTAACGATGATAATAAGAATGACACTGACAGTATGACCAAATGTTTTATTTGTGATAATATGTATGTCCCTCGTATCCAAAATGTATGTATTGAATGCAATGAGTCACTTCATATCGAATGTGCTGCTAATTTGGATTTACCATTATGTCAATTATGTAGCAATAAAAGATCAGCTGATACGGAGAGAAAAGGTTGCAAACGGGGGCTAGAAAAACAGGCTGATAAAATGCTTGCCCAATCACAACATAAATTCCCACCTGCCAATATAGGTGACAATGTTTTAGTAAATATACCAGAAGTAGATCGGGGACGTCTAGCTCCTAGGAATGTATTAGCAATCATTATAGACAAGACTGACCAAGGTTTTTATATTCTCGGTACTAAAAATGGAAAACTAAAACGATTATATAGCCGAAATGAGTTTCAATTGTCACCTTCAGTATTTTTATCATTATCTGAAGTGCCATCAGATTCTTCTGTTAACGTGCGAGAAGAAGCAAAATTATCTTCTGGGTCTAAGCAAGGTTTTATTCGGTGTAATTGTTGGAAAGGGTGCCACACAAAAGCATGTAAGTGCCTTAAATCAAATATTAAATGCAATTCAAAATGCCATAAAAGCACGTCTTGTAAAAATAAGTAACATATTTTTTTGCTTTTTTATTTCTGGTTTTTATATTTCCATATTGTTTTCTGTGTTTTTTTATTTTTATGTGTTTTTTATGTTTATTAACATATTATAATTATGTTATATATTTTAATGTTCCGCTAAAATAAATATTTTTGTTTAATTATTTGTTAATTTATTTACAACGCGTTTTGGGTAAAGTTCTATACCCAGAACGCGACGTGGGTAAACGAAAAGATCCACAATGCGAAACAAAGCCGCTCGAAAGATAATTTCGCTTTTTGAGTAACGTAGTTTACCCACAACGCGTTCTGGGTAATTCGTTTTGCTCACTGCTCGATAGAAATCTTCTTAATCGCTTCGTGGGTAAACTGCAATACACAAAACGCGTAGTGGGCAAAACATTCGGACAGTGGCCGATTGCGGCTATTGCGAATAACATATACAGTCTCTATCAAACGCTATGTGATTAGTGTCAATATCCATTTTAAATTTATCGTTTGTTCTTACACAATTTATACACTTATATATAATTACCCTATCACATTTGTTTGTCAAATGACTACCAGCACAATTACCACATGTTTCCGCATTTTTACATCCTTTAGCAAAATGATTGTACCCTGCACATTTATAACATTATCGAACTATTTGAAGATATTCATACACCTTACATTTTTTCCATCCTATATTTATTTGTGCCCTGTCTATGATGCTGGAATACATCGCCGGTTGAACAGACAATATAATATTTCCACAGTTCTTCTTTTTCTTATCTAAGTATTTTTTTCTATTTTAATTTTATCTGAGACGTCCTTGTCTACGTATGTTAAGTCATTTTGCCTAATAATCGTGTCTAACACTTTTTCATTGTTTTCATCATTAACATATGCTTCAACACCAGTAATTATTATTTTACGGTTTCTTAATTTCGGTTCAGAAACTACATATTTATTTCCAATTTCATTTATCACTTTTTCTCTTAATATTTCTTTAGAATTGCTATCACTACAATTAATACCGATACCACCTTTTCCAACAGTATTTATTGTTTCAACTCCAAGTGCTAGTTTACTTGGATCCACTTTATTTTTAATATCCTTTTTTGTTTCGTTTGATTTTTGATCATCCTTTTTAGGTTTAACGATTAACACATCATTTTTCTTTTTCAAAACATCGCTATATAATGTCTTCTTTTCTGGCTTATTTTCAGTGTTCGAAATAACCTCTAAAATTTTGTGAATCAGTACATTTTGTTCTGATATTGCTTGGAGACAATCATTAAGTTTCTGGTCCATTTCTTTCATTGTTTGACACACTTTTTTTACGACAAATATCGCATACATATGTAATAATATCCGTGTCACTCAACTTCTTAGCTGTTTCGTCACTAATTGCAGCACATTTACTATGTCTCTCTTCCTCACATATGAAACACTTTACAGTTCTTTCTGTTCTTCGGAATTCCACGCGGCAAACATAGCACTTATTGTTAGACATATTTTTGTTGTTTTATATATGTTGATCCACTTGACAAATGATTAATCATCCATTTGCTTTATCGATGTATTTCACTAATAGTTTACATCATCACAATTTCATTTATGTCTCAATAATAAATAACAATATTTTTCTTTTCGACATTGCACTATATGCAGAGCCAATAAAAATACGTCCTCACTCTTTAAATATTAAACTACTGATATTTACAACCATACTATTAATAATTATTTGTGATACAAATTCCGTTAAGGTTTTGACATATCGAGTTGACAGTTTTGTGATTGACATTGAGGTTGGGAAATTAGGGCAGTAATAGAGGACGGGAAGTAAATGAGAGCAGTAATAGAGGGCGGGAAGTAAACGTAAACAAAGTCACACTTCCAAACTTTTAAAAAGTCAGAAATGTCAACATTACGCGTATGGTTGTAAATAAACTCTATTTCTGCACGACAAGGAATTACAACATCCACCCTACCTACAGTCCCAACCTCGTCTTCTGTAACTATTGTCTTTTTTCCAAAACTCAAAAAAAAACACTTGAGAGGTCGTCGATTTTTATCGAATGAAGACGTGGAAAACGCTGCAGGATCGTATTTTGCGGAATTACCGAGAGAATTCTTTTTTGAAAGCTTAGCGTTATTAAAGAAACGTTGAAATTAGAGTGTTAGTGTTAATGATTCTTACGTTAAAAAATAAAACTGTGGTCGTTTTCCGACTCACTTCATTCACAGCCTAGGTAAATAACACAAAAAAAAATCCCTTCGTATTCATAAGTATCCACCGCAGTGGTTGAATGTAATGCGCAAATCATTTCATTCAACCATCGTACGTATGGGACTGAATTTAAACCTTTATGGGAAATTTTTGGTAATAATAATTACTAAGGCGCGGACATGACCGAGTTAAACTACGACGGAGTTACAATGGAGCAAAGAAATAATGTAAACAACACACAATTACTGAATAGCACCAATTCATATGGTGAACTGCAACATCTGTTTACGCTCGAGAAGAGCCCGAGAATGAGAGCATAAAATAGCCATAAAATAAGGAATTTATGAGTAAAATTCTTTCTACATCGGCGTAGATAGCCTGAGGGGTTTTTAAAATTTATTATATTTACCTTATATGTCGCAAGAGAAATAATGTAAATATGTATATACTTACTGTTATTTAGTTTCAATAACATACGCGTACATTTTTAGTTATCATTTATTTGGATCTAGAACGTTGTTTATGTTACATTTTCTAATATGAAAATGAATTGTCAGTGATTCCGAAATTTATTTCAAAGTCTGTAAAATATCGTTACAGAATGCCAAAATATCGCACGTTCGTCACTTAGCTTTGCTAAAACAAATACATAAATAGTTTTCATGCGGAGAATTTCGATAGTTTACAAAATTTCGTTACATGTTTAAATGACGATGCTCGAAGTATTTCTGAGTACAAGGAACTAACACAAATCCCAAATTTAAAAAATCAGTTGTTATTCCTAAAGGAACACTTTGGAAATTTGCCTAAACTAATCACATATATTGAAAATCGAATCTCAAATTAAAAAATGGATTAACCACATTAGATGTGGCTATTAATAATTTCAAAAGTATTCCAAGTGACTTCGGATGTGGCCTTCGGCAAAACTTAGACGCAGTTTTTAATAGAAATCCAGATTTAATAACATTGCGGCAATTGTGTATGCTAAATACGCTGAAATAAAAGAATATTTCCAGTACGCACATATAACCAGTTGCGATGTAGAAAGGACGTTTTCTACCTACAAGGATGTACTTAATTCAAAGAGAACAAGTCTTACAGAAGGGAAAATGAACAAATAATAAGGTATTTTGTATTTTATAGATCACCAGCCACAAAATGTCGTGACGACAACCTCCCAGTAACCTGGGTGTCCCTAGGTTGGGAATCACTGGTCTATAACGTATATAAGATTTCGATATGTTTTTTTTTGCAGAAACTGTTGTAGCACATCTTATGATTTCTGTTATTTACAAAATATGTAATAATAATAAAATAAATTGAAAAATTACGAACTACGATGGAGAAAGTGACTTACTTGTTTGAGTATTGATCTGACAATGGATTTCTTAATAAATCAAAATTTCATTAGATTGGCAATCTTATGGTAAGAAAAATATTAATTAATATATTACATACTATTATACACTCGAGTATACGTGATAGAAGTGTTTAAATAGATGATGGAATGTTTTGATAATACAAAAGATTATATCATTCGATAAATCATAAATAATGTTTTAAAATCAACAGGATGTTTCATTTATTAGAAAATGACAAACGTAACGGTTCCCTTGATGTTTTTTTTTTAATACTGCTCTCGTACTGTATAACGTAAATTACAAATATGTACATTTAAAAATAATGACAAAACTAATAACAAAGTTAATGAGATTAAAAATGATTTGCTTAATAAATAAAGTTGCGTTAATAAAATAAACTTTTGAGTAGTTTTTCACTGGGGCAAGTGACGGTTCAATCTATCTAAAGTCGAATCATCGCTCAAGAATTCCTATAAAAGCAACAAGTTTATATAATGAGGCGGCCGCGTATGAACATATATACGTTATATATGTATGCGATCTTATTTTCTGTAGAATTCATCGTAACGTTTCGCAGTTGATGAGAAACACGCGGCTTATATATATGTATAATATATGTATACATATATAATGGCTTTTTGATACACATTCAACAAAAAAGAATGGATTTAAAAAGGCGAAGAACTCAAATAATCTATTTATAATTAGAGAATCTAAATATAAAGCGGAACGTCAGAGTTCGTCTACTGTTTTCGTTACAACACGAGATGCGATGCATCAGGCAAGGCAGGCGAGAATCGGTATCCCGATGAGTCCGATGAATCTCCGTACTTAAAACAAAGGTGGTCATCTGTATGCCGTCGTGGTTGTCGTATGATGTGCCCACTGGATTATTTTTTTAACATATACATACAGATGTAATACGGGCGCCAACACGTATAAATACACAGATTTATATATATCCAACACATTAAATCAACAATGTTGTTTGTAGTTCCTCAACTTTTATAACACATAGAATTCTATATACATAGAATCCCACTATAAATTTATTAAATAAACAATATTTCATATTGCCATTTCATATTTTGAAGAAGAATCATCCGGGTAAAAACAACACGTTAATGCCCTATAAAATTCTTTTAAAAGAATTTTTATATTTCCACCTACGTGGTAATAGATTTTAGCTTTCTCCCTTCCATATAAAGTAATTTCCTTTTTTTCTCAACCAAAACAAAAATCCATAACAAAATCTGTAGACAAGTTGCCGACGTAAATAAAAAAAAAAATGGGGGCATCACACGACTTTCAACAAGACACCCACAACATGTCTGTTATTTTAGTTCAAACACTTTTTAAAATTCTGTAATACAATAATTAATAGAAAATATCACTTGCAACTAAAGAACAAATCAGGGGCGTAGCGTGATCGTAATTAAAAAAGTTTAAAATTTTTGATGATGCACTAACTTATGTATTTGATTGTACGCGTCATCAAACAACTGTTCACCAAGAATTGCAGTTTTATCTTTGTCAGAACCAGAGATATTAATTATCAAAAACTGCAAAATTAACCATATTCCTATAGGGTATATTTTAGTATCCGAAACTAAAGTTTTGTTTGTTATTACCTGAGCCAGGTATCTTGGTCGATTTAAAAGTAATTCTTACAGGCAAAAGGATTCACATGGCATCTTTACTTTCAAGAAATCCGTTTTTATTTCCAAGTAACTTCGGCTGCCTATCATCCTATAACAGCTATGTATAATTGAATTTTTAATGAGGGGTAACGTTTATTGCAAGTATCAGCAATAAACGGGATAACGTTTATTGCTGATACTTGCAATAAACGTTACCCCTCATTAAAAATTCAATTATACATAGCTGATACTTGCTAGTCCGTGAATTTTGCATGAAATGTAAGATTATAATGTAAGTAATTAAAAAAGTTATTATTTTACCTGGGGAAAGGTGCGGAACAGGACCTAATGATTTATATACATTAGGTCCTGTTTCTGCGTGCCGTACGTATCTAGTCTTTTATTAGAAGTTATGAAGTGCAGTCGTAAGTATAGTTCATTATTTTCTTGGTGTCCTCAAAAAACTTTTTAATTTCGCATAATTGTTTCTTCAATTAGTATGTAATCAATTTTAATTAGTATTTAGTTAGTTATTTTGGTTTTTAGTTAATGTTTTTGGTGCATTTTGCCGTTTTGCTGCTATGGAAATTACACGTCTGGATCTACAACAAAAAATGATGGAAGTATCTGGTCAATGTTTTTCTGTGAAGAAAATTCGTGTTTTGGACTACCTCAGAAAGCATTTTCAAACACATGGGGATGAAATTACAACAAGTGCGCTCAAGAAATTTACGAGATAATCGTTTTTTAAACAGAAATTTCAAAGCCTTTATGATCTGAGTCACATGTTCGAAGTCTTACAACTGGATAAGACTTATCCATTTCAAACGACATAAGAAAAAATTAAACCTAAAAACTGACTAGTAAATGCAATAAAGACATGTCAGTCGATCTGGCTTGCTTTAAAAACCTGTTTAATATCTAAAATTCAGAAAATTCATTCCATTAAGGAACTTATAGGACTACTGCTCATAAAATTCCGGAGGGAGTAACACTTCCCATTTTTGACCCTCCGATTAGAACTGCAACAGCTGAAATAAGCTTTTCTAACATCAAACTGATTAAAAATTATCTTAGAACTTCTATGGAACAAGAATGGATATATCGGACTTGTCATACTGTCCGTAGAAGCAGAAAATCTTGAAAAACTAAAATCGGCTATGGATGTTCTAATAAATAAGTTTGCAGAAAAAATGCAAAGAAAAAAGGCAAGAATTGAATTCTAGGATCATTTTTACGTTTAAAGTTTTATAATACAAACCTATATATAGTAGTTCTTACAATTTTAACCCTTGGTCGGGCGCAATGCAAATCCTAACACGATCGGGCGCAATTCATCTGAGAGATTAATGTACTCAATTAATGCAATTTTTGAATGTATGGAAAAAAAACATATTAAACTGAACTTTTCACTTATATTTGTGAGTATATTTATGCTTTTAGATAACATTTTAATTTTTCTTTGCAGTTTTTATTGACAAATTTGAACAAATCATGAAATTATTCCAAAACACTTTTTTTTCTCAACTTAAAATTCACATTAACTTCATAAAACAAGTCCAAATGATCATAAAAATCAAAAAATGGAAAGAATGCAAGTTTATTCAAAAACCCGGTTATATCTATATGCGGATTTTAACAGTTATTCATGAAACATAACTCAAACGTAACTTTAACTACACAACACACGTCCACAAAATTATAAAAATAAAAATATTAAGTTACTCATGTATCAGGTTGAGGCACTGTAAAAGCTGAATCATAACATTTTTCGCAAATCATGTTGGCATGCTCCAAACAAGATACGACATCACATTTCAGGTAATTATATTTTGAATACCGAACTTTTTTCAGTTGGCGACATTTGGAACACCTCTTCCTCTTTCCGTCGTGGCATTCAGATGCTGACACCTCCTGATGTTGTGATGTAGGCTGGAACTTGCTTAGTTCATATTGCAGCTGTATAAGCATTCCTCTTGTTTGAATGCTCCTTCTTTGAAGTTGTTCCAAACACAACTCGTTGCATAGAGCTTTCAAAAAACCTCACCTTCTGCTTGAATTTCAATCGGGACTGTTATTGAAGACGTATATAACTTCTGCATTAATTCCTGCTACATTTAGTAGTGCAAAGAAAATCACCATTGGCCATCTTCGTTCATTTCTTGCTACATTATAGGTAGCGCACAATTTGTCAACTACATCGACTCCAGATTTCGTAGCGTTATAGTCTAAAACCATATGCGGTTTTCCTGTAACTGCATCAACTAGGTCGTCATCGTGCATGCTTGAAATTGGAAGCACATTTTTCCCTTTTTTGGCACAAATGACACAAATGAGCACCTCTTTGTAAAACCAAATTGACTACTACTTACAGCCCTAGATTTCGTATTCACAAATTCAGGGGGGAGCTGGCGTTTATCTTTTCGCAATGTTCCCAACAACTTTTTTTCGTTGAGAGCCTGCACTAATTCGTAACTGTTGAACCAGTTGTCGCACGTTATATTACGTCCTGATCCATACAACGGTTGAACAATTCTCATGACCACGTCTTGCGGCTTATTGCTCATCGCGAAGGGGCTTTCTGGCTGTTTACCTGCATATATCTCCAAGTTGTGTGTGTAGAACAGTTTGGCATCAACGGCAGCATAGATCTTGATGCCGCACTTATTGGGTTTTGATGGGATGTACTGTATAAATGAGCATCTTCCTCGAAACCCTTCCAGTTTTTCATCTACAGTAACATTTTGTCCAGGTGAGTAACTCTCTTGACAGTTCGTTACAAATAGGTCAAAAACTTCGCGAACTGCTGCTAGTTTATCGTATTGTTTTCTCTGATCTCGCGTATTTACGTCATCCAGGCAAGTGCACTTGATAAGAAATTTGAATCTTTTCAAGTTCATTACCAGATGACAAAATTGTACACCAAAACCATCTTCACCCCATAACTCTTCTAGCGACTACCTATTGCTCCTTAGAACGCCTGCAAGATAAAGCAAGCCAATAAAACTGCGGAATTCAATCAAATCTGTAGGCTTCGCATCCCTTTCTCTTGAATATTTTTCTTGTATTTTCTCAATGTATATATTTGTATACTTTACGATCAACTCAATTACGTCATCAGAAAAAATATTTTTCCAGCATTCCTTTGGAGACCTTGCATTCTGAGCATTTCCAGCGGGGCCAGGTAATCCCGACAAAACATTATGCGCTCTCTTTCTGATTCTAGCTGAAGGCTTCACTTTTGACCATTTAGTTCCATCCTTACCTATATAAAATTCTTGGCCAGCCGTTTCGTCTTCATCAGTCTCACCGTCTTGGTCAGTATCAGAATTATCTTCTCTTTCTTCTACATTTTCTTCAGCATCAGTGTCGGCCTCGTCATCTCCACTGTCCTCATTAGTCAATATTTCGTCTTCATCCCACAAAATACGTTCTATTTCAGCCAGGGCTGCAGCGTTCCGCAGGTCAAACGTTCGAGCAGGAGGTCCTCTTGATGTTGAAGCCATTAGGGGAATAAATTGCTTCGATAAAGAAAGTTTTCCTTTCTAAAAAATAAAAAATAATAATCCTATTTTACAATCGGGCGCAATAATCTGACAGATTATTCTTTCATTTTACAGTAAAACAAGGTTAATATCACTAAATTTGGGGCTAGAACTTGTTATACATGCTATTTTACGTATACAAAAAGAAATATAAACAAGAAAAAGTGGAAATTCGAAAGTCAAAAATACTTACACGATCGGGCGCAATTCATCTGAGAGATTAATACATCTCTCACGGCATTCGGAGACGTACTGGGCAATAATCAACGCCGACCTTCTGTAAAAGGGGAGGAAACAGGAAGCTACTAAGACTCGCGCCACTCCGTTCCAATCTTGCTGATTGGTGAAAAAAAACTCGTGACTTCATCTCACAGATTAGTTGCGCCCGATGGAAGGTTAAACATACTTATTTTGTTAGTGCGAGTGTTTTTGTTTATTTTGCAAAAAAAACATTACCCTCTTTTGGGCATTGCCGTAGTCAGGTAAAAAAGGCCCCCAACAAATTTTTATACAGGGCCCATTTAGGACTAACTACGCCACTAGAACAAATACAGTTTATAGTGAAAGATAGATACTTAAATTCTGATTAATTGGGGAGATGCTGTTGATAATTAATTAATGACACCAAGTTTAGTTTCAAAAAATGTTTAATGTAGACACTACAAATATTTCACCACATTTTTGGCTTCAACAGGTGATGAAAAGGTAGAAATTCAATTTTTATAACACTGGAAGTTATAAATACTGATATAGGTAAAACAATTATTGTTATTAGAAAAATATATTCAATTACAGTTTAAAATTTAGTAGGGGGAGCTATTTAGGTTCAACTGAACGTATAATATTATACCTATTTTAATAAATT